>JAJMLU010000515.1:7272-22837 GCA_030569835.1 Pichia sp. NRRL Y-27261
TGAAAGAGAACACGAAAAGAAGCTCAAGTCCAAGGATTGGCTCCTCAAGAGACCAAAGACCCTTCCTGTCGAATAATTGTGCTGACCCGTTGACCGTGTCGTGTCTAACCAACAAGAACGACCACCCCTGGACGGTGCCAGCTGGATATACTATGGTGTATGTCCACATCCCCCGCATTGGTGTGTCTGCAACACATAACCACCACTACTACCACAACACATCTATCTGTAAATAGCCACCGTTTATACGTCCTCTATATAGAACAAGTAATACACGATAAACCAGTTTGGAAAGTCCTGCGCCAAGATAAGATAACCGAAATGGGTAGGTTGTATGTAGTGGAGATGGCACAAACTATATCAATCATCCAACATCCTTCTCTACATCGACCGTACATTCAACACCTCTACATGTGCATCCCATCACCTAGCGGATCTGCCACACCCCCGAATAAGCCCCAATTCCCACCTGCCAGACCCAAATTGCAAGTTGCACGTTAATGATCCACCGAGAGATCGCTATCAAATTTCTACGGTTCCTAAACGATCAACTTGACGATCTCCCGTCTTCCACGTACAACTGCTGCTGGCGCCAAAGAAGACCAGTTCTCTGTCCTCCATTGGTCTCACCTCCAGCGCTTTCTACACAGGCAGACCGTCGACCTCCCGTCGAAGCACCCACCCGTCCAGAACACAGCAATTCAACGTGGGCCCCCACCCAGCAAAGCTCGGGAATTCCCCAGCAATCCGGGAAACCGTTGCACAGAGCGAGGCTCCTGGACTCAAATAAATTTTGCCCGTCCTCGCCTGCTTCGCCGGGAAATCCACCAGTATTATTTCACTATTGCCCGTCTGACAGGAAATGCTCAGCTCAGCTCCACAGCCAATGGCTGGTGCCTTAACCACTTTGTTCTTCTATCTTCTCTTCTCTCTTGTATCTTCTTCTCTTCTTCTCCACAACCGCCAGTTCCCAATCCGTTCCTTCCTGCATAGACCAGTACCACGTCTGCGCAGATGTCTCTCGCATCAGAGGAGAAGTTCTCTACCAAAATGATAGCTGCAACTACACGTGAAATATCGAGAGCCGTCTCTGATACCAGTGAAACCGAATATGAGGACGAGAATTATCTCCAGTACACAGACGAACACATCTCTTTCACGCCAACGAAAAGGGTCCAAATCACAGTACGTAACTTATCAATTGGGTCCTCATTTTCAAATCAACCCAATAAGAGAAAATGGTTCAGAAAAAAAAGCAATGACGTCGACATCGAATCGGCACCATCGATAAAAACCATCCTCTACCCAATGTCCTTCGACATCCCACCAAACTCCTTGACATGTATCGTCGGTGGTAGTGGATCCGGTAAAACGACACTCCTCAACTGCCTGGCAGACAGAAAGTTTAATAAAAAGACAATGTTCAAACAAGGGATTGTCAAATACAACGACGAAGACGATCTCTCTAACTATAGACATGCTTACGTGATTCAACAAGATATACTTATACCCACATTAACATGTTCGGAAATGTTAATGTATTCCGCAGAATTGAAATTACCTAAACTAACATCTAAGGTGCAAAGACAGCTACTCGTTGATGAAATCATCCTGACATTGGGCTTGAAAGAATGTAAAGACACGCTAGTCGGTGACAACAAAAACAAAGGTCTCAGTGGTGGTGAACGAAGACGGTTGAGCGTCGGCTTGCAACTCATATCTAACCCATCAGTCTTGTTTCTAGATGAACCAACAACAGGTTTAGACAACTACAACGCTTATTTATTGTGCAAATCATTCCAGCATATAGCAAAACGTTTGAACAAAACCATCATCATGAGCATTCACCAGCCAAGAGCAGACATCTTCAAGCTCTTCGACACAATCCTCATCTTATCCAAGGGAAGGCTATGCTATGGTGATTCGTACGATAACATATTCCCACATTTTGCGTCCTTAGGCTATAAGGTGCCCGAACTAAAAGTCAACCCGGCTGATTATTTCGTCGACATCACAAGTATAGACACCAGAACCAAAAGACAAGAAATCGAGTCAACTCAACGTGTGCAACATATCACAGACGTCTGGAGGGATAAAATGGACGGATTCCCTAGCATCGAGAAGATAGATTTACATATCGATGATATAGTTGAAGAAAGCGAGGTATTTCAGGATACAGGAAGGGCTCCCTTTTTAAGAGAAGTTAACATTTTGATCAGAAGAAATATTAAGCTACAATATAGAGACCCAATAGGTTGGTTCTCGATCGTCTTTGAAGGCCTGTTCTTGGGTCTGATGTGTGGTTGGTTGTTCTTTAAACCAGGTACAGCAACAGTGACAGGTGTTCGTTCAATTGAATCCGCACTATATACCACATGTTCCCTCCAGTGTTACCTTTTCTTACTATACGAAATTTACAGACTGTGTATGTCTGACATGCAAGTCTTCGATAGAGAAAGAATGGAAAACTCAGTCTCCGTTTTAGGGTTCTTGATTGCTAGAAGATTGACTAAGCTAGTAACCGAAGATTTTTGGATCCCTTTGCTATTTTCTTTGACAACTTACTTCATGTACGGTTTACGTGTGGATTCTGCCAAGTATTTCTTTAAATATTTCGCCGGTTGTTTGATTTTCCATTTGAATACAATGTGTGTTGCCACACTTGCCGCCGCTGTTAGTAGAGATGTTTCGATTGCAACATTGGTCGGAAATTTGAATTTCACTTTCCAATCAATGACCAACGGTTTATTCGCTAACGCCAAACAATTGCCAGTTTATGTTAGATGGTGTAAATACGTTGCTTATCTATGGTATTCCTTTGGTTACTTATCAAGTAACCAGTTCTCAAACTACACAAGCGACTGTCAGAAAATATACGCAAACAGCCCAGATGTCGACACGATCTGCTATCAATACGAAGGCTCATATGTCTTGAACAATCTAGGATTTTGGGTCAATTGGAACGCTTTACCTATATGCGTCGTTCTGGCCTTTGGTATTGGGCATTATATTGTTGCTGGGTTTGTATTGTACATCAAACCACTTGACATGACGATGGGTAAAGAAATCAAAACAACTGACGTGGTCGACAACTCCATTGATTATTCACAGATAGTAGAAGACATGAAGATACAAAAACAGAATTTAATGGGAGAATCGGATACAGAGAAAAATGAATCGATTTCAGTGACAATTAGAAACATCAATTTGAGTGTTCATAATAATTTGAAAAAATCCGACAAACAAATATTGGTGAATGTAAATGCCGTTTTCCATGCTCGAAAGTTAAATGTCATTATGGGTCCTTCCGGTTCTGGTAAAACCTCACTACTGAATCTAATCAGTGGAAGATTGTCTTCGAATTTGCTAACACAGTATACATCATCCGGTGAAATATATCTCAACAATTTGCAAATGGGGGATTACCATATGGTCCGTCCTGTTTGTTCATATGTCGTTCAAGAAGACGATCATTTGCTATCGGCATTAACAGTGAGAGAAACATTGAGATACGCTGCAAGATTGAGATTGTCTAAGTCATCATATTCAGTAGCTGAACAAGGCACCATTGTTGATGATATCATTTTGAAGATGGGATTGAAGGACTGTGCCAATACCTTAGTCGGTAATGACTTGATCAAGGGTATTTCAGGAGGTGAGAAACGTAGGCTTTCAATTGCGATTCAATTGATTTCATCTCCAAAGATCATATTTTTAGACGAACCAACTTCTGGTTTGGACTCCTTCACCGCATCCTCAATCGTCGAGTGTTTGGAAAACTTGACCAAAAATGGAACTACAGTTATCATGACTATTCATCAACCTAGATCTCTGGAACATTTTGGATCCATTTTGTTACTGGCAAAGGGTGGTAGAGTAGCATATGATGGAACCGAAGAAGAAATTATCCCACATTTTTCTAGTATCGGGTATCCTGTCCCCAAACTTACAAACCTTGCTGATTTCGTGATTGATTTGATTTCTTACAATACATCGAATAAAGAGATTGAAGAAAAGACAAAACAAAGGGTGAATAATATTATTGAGTTCTGGGAAAGTACGACTGCTATTGGCATTCCTGAAAATTCGATGTTGTTAACGAGAAAATCTGATGTGAGAGACAATTTCAAATCGATTATCAAAGAACCGGCCTCTTTTGTAGTTGGTTTTTGGGTTTTAACATCAAGACAATGGGTCGGCTTGGTCAGAGACAAGAACATTTTGATTGCACGTAGTACCCAAGTTCTTGGTATGGCTATCATTTTGGCGTTATTTTTCTCGAGATTGAAACACAATACTACCAGTATTCAAGATAGATTGGGTCTTATCCAGCAATTGGTTTCGTTATATTTCACAGGTATGTTGAACAATTTATCCTCATATCCCCAAGAAAGGGATTATTTCTATGACGAATTCAATGACGATGTTGTTGGTTTGAATTCGTTCTTCTTCAGTTACTTCTTTATCGAAATCCCATTTGAGGTTATCTCATGTTTTATTTTCACGATTTTCATGGTGTTCGTTATTGGATTCCAAATCGAAGCTGGTTTATTTTTTACGATTTTCTATGGTACATTTTTAACTGTCAATTGTGGTGAATCGTTAGGTATTTCCTTCAACACTATTTTAGAACATCCCGGGTTTGCATTAAACGTGATTTCTGTGTTCTGTTCGATCGGTGTTGCCATGGCAGGTCTATTGGCAATGACGTTAGATTACTTCTTAAAGGCGTTGAACTATATCTCTCCATTACACTACTGTGTTATGCTTGTATCAAATAAGGTCTTCACGACATCATTAAAATTTACATGCACAGAAGATGAAATGTTATCAAACGGGGAATGCATATTTAGTGATGGTCAGCAAGTTTTAGAAGAGTACGGATTAAAAGTTAACATGGTGTTGTACTATGTTTTGTTTGCCGTGATTGCCGTTTTACAGAGAGTCGTAAGTTGGGGGTTATTACGCGTGAGGTTGATGAAGATCGATATCAAGAAATTCAAAAAGAACTAATCTTATTTATTATTGCATTTTATATTTATTTAGTTGTGTTTGTAGAAATTTAATGTATATTTTGCTAAGTAATGGTGAACGAAGATCGAAGGCCCACAACGCAAGACCGAAAATGCTCAGTGCGCATTCTTCGACTTTTGGTGTTGTTGTGTTTCTGTGCTAACAATTGACACTTGTCGATTTACTCAACACCACTTTGGTGTCTGGAAGTGGCATTCCATTGAAGAACCCGCTTTTACCACACTTCACACTACCCAACACACAATGAAGTTCTCCGTCATACAGCTGGTGCTGTTGTCGTTGGCAAAGCTCTCAGCAGCAGATCCAGAGGCGTCTCTCAATGATGACAAACCACAGGAAACACTCGATATAGAAACCGAGACTGAAATAGAACCTACGATTGCTGATCCAATAATAGAGACTGAACCGACAGCCGAAGCAAATGCTGAAATTGAGATCGAACTCACCGGAGAAGAACAAACTGTAACAGAAACAGAAATTGAATATGAAGAAACACACACGGTAACAGAGTTCGTCGAAGCAACAGATGACGCAACTGTAGACGAACCTGAAATACATGAGGAAGAAACGGCCAGTACAACTATAGAGAAAGAAGCTAGAGAAATACGATTTTACGATACCGAAAGTAAGAAATATCCAAACACAGAATTCCTTGAATTCAAGACATTAAATGGTAATAATCTCTTAGCATCATTCAATTTCCAGGCAAATGGTACCACTGATCTATACCCAAAGAGTGATGATATCCTATACTATGACGTTATTCCAAAATCCCTCGGTACTGTTCTAAAATCTACAAACACTAGAGAATTACATATCAGATTTGGCCATGGTTGGTATGATGCAGAAGTCAACGGTAAACTCGTCAATAATGGTTTCTTAAGTGGTGGTACCGGTGTTGAACTTTGGGCTACTATCGAATCAGATACTAAAGAAAAGGCGTTTGAAGAATGGATCCAGTTGGCAAATTCATTATCCGGTATGTTCTGTGCATCTTTCAACTTCATTGACTCATCCATTACTACCACCCCAGAAAAGCTTTTTGGTAGTGAAATAGACCTCGAATCCCAAGTTGAAATCGTTGGCAATTTATACCATTTCAGAAGTGCATTACCAAGAGAACCAATATGTACCGAAAACCTAACTCCATTCTTAAAGTTGTTACCTACCAAGGGCAAGCAAGGTATATCCACTTTATTAAGTGGTAACAAAATGTTCAATGCAGAATGGTCATCCATGTCAATCGATGTTATTACTGACTGTGAAGCTGGAGATTCGTCTAAATGTATGCAATCAATGAAGCAAAACATCAACTTGATTTTGAATGTTCCAAAGATCTTAGAAAAGAATGAAATGCCAATTCCAAAGCCAACACCTGGTCCATTACTCAGATGTGATCCATCAAAACATTTTGACCTGTACAATTGTTTCCCATTACCGCCATCCAAAGAATACCACTACAGTTTAATAGATTTGTTTGGAAAAACCATCGAAGGTGGTTCTTTAGTTGCATCTGAATTAACCAAAGTTTGTCTGGATGTCGATTTAGAAAACTGGGAAATCGAATTACTTTCATTAGCACCAGCCCATGACCATTATGAAGAATCCAAGCTCTGTTTCGACTTGGATAACAGTGCAGATTATAATATCAGATTCAATACCAAAGATTCTTCAAACATTAATCCAATTGAGTTACCACCATTCTTTGCATCCAGATCTTTATCCGGTTATTCCCAAGATCATGGTGGTTTCAGACTTGACTTGTTCAACCCAGCTGAAGAAACCCAACAGATTATCATTTTTGAAACATTACCATGGTTCGTCAGATTATACGTTCATTCATTAACGATCACTATTGTTGATGAACATGGAAATACTAAGATTTTGGATGTCAATAATGACGAATTACCAAGTTATGTTAAACAAATCATCTATAACCCATCATCTGACCGTGTTTCACCAAACCATTTAGAACTCTCCATTGAAGCTCCACCAAAGACAAAACTTAAGTTCTCATTCAAATTCGATAAGTCTATGTTATTATATGCAGAATATCCACCTGATGCAAATCATGGTTTCGAACTTGAACCTGCTGTTTTTGCCCTTGTTGACCCAGCAACTAGTGAAATTCAATACATTATGCGTACTACTACAAGTTTACTCACACTTCCAACCCCTGATTTCTCCATGCCTTATAACGTCATTATTTTGACATTGACAGTTATGGCATTAACATTCGGTGCCCTTTTCAACCTTCTTATCAAGAAGACCGTCACCGAAGAAGAAGCAGAAAAAATGCAATCCGAAAAACCATTGGAAAAGCTCAAAAAGAAATTACGCGGTCTCGTTACGGGGCTCCTCAGCAAATTTCAAGGTGTGAAAAAGTGAACACTAGCAATCACACACCAGAACATGTTTTCTGCCGTGGTTCGTGATATCAGGCAATGAAATTTGTCATCGGTGTTGGTCTTACAACCTGTCCAAGCGGGGTCACTGCCATACATAACAGAACACAAAATAATGCGGAGTTCTTGGCCGAGTGATTGATATCTGTTAGCTTCGTAGATAAGCACACGCATTGTTGTAATCGTTTATAATATTGACTTTTTGCATCAACACAGATGTTTATCATAACTATTTCCATTACTATATAATCATAAACCGATCAAAATAGTTCACTATCGGATGAAGTTTAGTATTTACTCACCCAAGAAGAAGGCGGCCAAAAAGCCGCCGTTATCGAGGCAAGAGGCGTTCATCAGGGATGGTACACTATCCATAGATGCAGAAGATAAATTGACCCCGGAACGATTCGTTAAACAACTACACGAAGAAAAAAGAAAACGTGAACAGCTTGCCAAGTTAAATACAAACATGGAACCATCTGCAAAGAATAACGCCGAACATCAAGCCGGCAGAAACCTGGAGGTATTTTCAGTTAAAAGGACATACAGTCCAATGCAAAGCATTTTGCTCAATGAATCAAATAATATTCTTGCTGAATACTCAAATGCAAATAAGTCACTAAAAAAGGAAGATATATTACACAATTTGATAACAGGTGAAGATAGACGTAGTCTCTTCGACTCCCCACTAATTGAAACTACAATGGAGCGTGACGCTGATCATAGTGATGCACTGTCGAATCCTTTCAGTTTTCAATCTGGAGATGAAGAATCTATCAAGTCTAAAACTTTTGCAAACTTGAAATCAGCTTCACAATCAGATAATAGTATCAAACATATACTGGAGAAATGCAAAGATAAAGTTTTTGGTAAGAGTAAGGAGAATATACCAGAAAATATCCCTAGCCCAGAGGCAGGTCGTGAATCGCCAGATTCGATGTTCAGTCCAACAACTGCAGCAGCAACACAAACACACTGCACAACAGATAACTCTGAATTGCACGACCCTACTGTTTCCGAATTGACCAACTGCAACATGCAAACTAGGTTGGATATTGTGGGCGATTATGATTCTTTTGTTTCAAATGATCAATGGGCATTTAGCGCAGATTCCTCAAAGAAATTCAAGACGTTGTGTTCTGACTCAGAACATTTCTGGGAAAGAAATGGTAAAATTCCGGATATTTGATATACATTGGTTGATATCATTACAAATCTATTTAGTTATATAGTTCTATTATTTCATTTTTTTAGATCTAGTATTTAGTATTTCGGATATTTGTCTAATCTTTTCCAAAAACACCCTTTTATCAACAGTTAAATTAAACCACGATTCAAGTTTACCCTTAACCTTTGACAATTCCTTTGAGATATCACCGTTCGATGCTGTCTTTCTTGGGTTCAATAATAAACCAAACAATTCGTTCCATAAATCTCTTTGCCAGTAACGCTTGAACGCTTCCATTAACTGAACACCATCCTTTGTGTTTTGTATGATGATGTGCTTGTTGAACAGCAAAGTGTGTATCACATTAGCAACACCATAATAATCAGGTTCGTATCTCCAAGGAAGATTGTTCACAAATTCCGGACAATCCTGTGCATCTGTTTTATCTAATTTGCATTTGAACTGTGTATCATCTGAATACAGCGACGTGTCTATTGTACGGCCGAAATCAATCAATTCTAAATCATTAAACTTGAGTTTATTATCTAAATTGTTGATATTAATCATACAATTATCTGGTTTAATGTCACAATGAATGAATCCAAAAGAGTGTAACTTGAGAACCTTGTTGAGTAGCTGGATACTTAAATAAATCACAAAAGATTCTTCAATGAGGTTCTTACCTGTCATATATTGATAATTGAATAAACTGTTCATCAAATCCAGAACCGTTCCTTGTTGAAGATATGGTAAAACTAAATACGATTCATCGCTATATTTGTAAGCTGCTAGCATTTTGATGAATTCAGTGGTTTTCTGATTAAGCTTAGATAATATGTAAGTTTCCCAAAGATCAGATTGCGATTCTATCTTAATTGCATTCAATTGACCATCCATTTTCTCAGATAAATAAACCGTAGCAAACCCGCCTCTTCCTAATTCCTTAGTGACACAAAACATGTTGTCCTTTCCAAATTCAATCAGTGCTTGCTTGTTACCGTATATTGGAGGACCATTAGGCTTGAATATTTTGTTTAAAATAGGAAGTTTATTCATGGTGACAGTGTCAAAATTATGGATGTTGTGATTTTGGAAAAGAAATAACTCCAGTGTCTTGGAGATTTTCATTCTTACAACAGGATCAAATGGATTAATGACGTCAGAAGTTTGTGGTACAGTCTTAATTTCATTATCCAGTGGATTTTCAACAAATGGTGAACTCAAAAGATCATCTTCATCATCTTCGACCTCATGTTTAGTTAGACCTTCATTCTTTGCCTTGCTAGTTTTTGGCGGTGTTTTAGGATTCAATTGTTTGGTAACGGTGTCTGTGAAAATATCACTAAAAGCACCACCTATTATCGCATCAAGCAGATTGTTTTGGGTAACATTTTCCTCGCGTTCATTACCATCAACCTTACTTGCAGTTTCATCAAAAATTTTATTACCCTTATCCTTGATATCATTATTCTCTTCTTCCTCATCCTCTTCAACTGAAAATAGACCACCTTTGGTGTGTTTAAAGTATTCCAGTAATGGTGTATCAGTTATACCAGGTGACTGTTTTATATTTGAATCTGTGTTTTCAAGCTCGGCTAAATCATCCAGAGAGATTTTCAGTTTCTTATTCAATGGGGTGTTAAACGACATATCATTTGAACTGGATCTCTTATTAGTTTGGATTACGTTTTCTTTATCACTAGAAATATCATTGCGTTTTACCTCCGTTTTCTTCTTATTTTGAAACTGTAACATCACTTCAATCATTGTCATTGGCTTGCTATTTTGAGGCATATACAAATCGAAATTGAAATCAAAAGTTTCGAAACGTTTTCCATCCTGACGCATGATAGTCTTTGTTATTGGGTACTGATTTGTTTTATCATTAAAAACTTCAATCCTTTTTGCTTCCTTTTCTAATGGTTTTGCAGAATTGGACAACGTTTCACCCTTCCAAGATACCGGATTAATGACATTTTCCTTTTTTGAATTCTTAATTGTATCTAGACGGGGACTTTTCTCAATTGCATCTTGAAATATACTGATTGTTGGTTTCTTTAAAGATTTTGCTGAATCACTGAATACCTGTATTTTATTAGGTTTCGAAAAATCTCTCTTTTCGATGGTTGATCCACTGAACAGTCCTGTTCCGCCTGGATTGGATAGTCCTTTCAAAGGAATTGAGTTCTGGGCTGGTGATGATTTGGAAGTCTTTCTTGCTAGAAATTCGTCATATGATTTGAGTAGTCTAGTCAAAGGTCTTGCCTTGTTGGATATACCTAATTTCAAAATTTCTTGTGCATTTTCCCATTGATCATTTAATTCGAAAAATAAGGAATAGTTTTCATAGAAAAGTGACAAATCACATCCGATCTTCTTCTTTAGCAAATAACTGAAAACATCTCCGGGATTATCGCTATATGTTATATACTCAAGCCACACTTTGAAGTATCTGATTTCGTTTTTATAATAGTCATCATCTTTAAAATCGTGTGTGGTACGTTCCAAGACTTGGATCAAAAGTGATTCATGGGTATTGCCAGTGGGGTAGTTCTCTCGGATCCAGGCAATATATTGCAAATAAGAGTCTAATGGGTCGTCTAAGTTTTCTTGGATTGCTGGATCTAGGCTGTTTTCAAACACCTGTCGTTGGGTTGCCAGTTGCGATTGTAATGTTTTGGAGTCTGTGCTGATCAGTTCTTGGAGTTTATTAGCGGACCTCCCTTGAGAGATCGGTTTGATGTTCTCCTTGTCCACATGGATGGATGCGTAGTCTGTGGTATGTAGGTGCTGCATTGGGTGTGTATGCTGCATGCAGTGTCTAGCAAACGGTCTGGTTGGGGAAGAAACACTGATGTCTTTGGGGCATGTAAACAAAAACACTAAGCGTTCTTGACCAAATTTCCCTTACGGAGTGAGATGAACTTAGCTAAGCACGCTTTCCCCGCGGTGCTCTCCCAGTGGGCTTTGAGGGCCTCCATGGTGCTGAAGTTGCAGTTACAACCCCATGTGTCCTTGCCCAGACGACCAAAGCAGGCAATCGACTTGGTGGTTGTTGTAGAGTCCGCTGTCGTTGCTCGTGTAGTAGTAGGTGTCGTCGTTGGTGTAGTTGTCTTTGCGGTCTGTAGCGTGGATCCGGGAGAATCTGACGGAGAGTTAGAGGAAGACGAGGACTGGATAACCGGAATAGATTTTCTTTGCTTTACTCTGGCGACAGGGTGGGTATTTCCATTTAGGATATCCATAATGTTCATTTTCTTTCTCTCTTTAGCAGCAGATGTGTTTGCTGGTGTGGCGATTTCGGCGGTTGGCGCACTCGGAGCATCATTATTCTTCTCCGGAGTGCTCACGTCAGTGGCTGTTTCTTTAGACTGTACTCCCGACGATACCAGATCTGTCTTTGGAGACGTTGCTGAAACCCTGACACTTAATTTCTCTGGCAATTCTTTAGTAGTCTTAGTAGGAGATGATTGTAATTTCTGACTCTTCGAGGTCGGATGTGGAGATGGTGCAGTTTCGGGTTTTCTCTTTCTGCTGGCTGTGGTTTTTCTTTCCGGGTGCAAGTTAAAATCGTCATCATTTAAATCGTCAGCTTCTGGATATGCCACATTTTCTTCTTCGTTCTCATCGGCATCGTCTCCACGGGTCTCATTCTCATCATTTCGGCTCCTTTCGTTTTCGATTTCCTGACTTTCTCTGGCAAGTTTATCCTTTTCTGCAATGGCCACATGAGCTTGTCTGATAGTGTTCCACAATAAAGATATTAGTAAATTTTCAGTGGACAGGAATATGTCTTCACCGATTTCCAACCCTGTGCTTTCGTCTGCACCTGAACTCTTACTCTTGCTATTTTTATTGGACTTCGATTTATTCGAGCTGGATTTGTAGCCTGGTAATCTAATCACTTCGATGATATTCTTGGTTTCGTCAAAGATGGTGTCTTCACAGACACTTTCAATGAAGCATTGTTCACAAACATTGCAGTGGAGCCCATTACAGTTAAAAATGGTATCATCTTTGTTCTGGGTGTAGTGATCCGAGGAGAACGATAACGGTATCTGGATGTGACTTCCCTGGTATATGAACTCGCTGGTATCCATAGTCGCCATCGTATGTTCTTCGTCGTGTCCTCTTGTAGGTTGGGCGGTGTGTGTTGTTGCTTGTATAGACACAGACCTTCCAGCTCCCTCCTTTCTCAGGAGGCTCTTCATGCCAGCTAATCGTCCTATGCCTGAAGTCTGAAGGCTGTGGGCAGCAAATCTTGTTACGCGGCGCCCAGCGCCTGGCGCCAGATCCCAGCCGCTGCCAACGACTTGGCTGTTGGGCTTATCACTACGGGTCTCTGCTACATGGGGTTGGGTTTACTTATTTTAGTTTATCTATTGCTATGTACATGATGAAATATGAATATACCGATTTAGTGGGCGCCATCGCAGTGTGTATAAAACGTCTATTGCTTGCTGTCTGGGTCCAAATACTTCTTGAACGCTTCGTTCTTTTCTTCAAATGGTCTAGGACCAACTAATCTGATCATGTCTTCTCTGGTCAGAACTTCCTTGCTCAACAACTCTTCTGCAACCTTTGCAACTTCGTCAATCTTTTCGCTCAATAACTGCTTACATTTGGAGTGTGCTTCATCGATGATTCGGCTAACTTCGGAATCAATGTTTTCCCATGTTTCTTCACTGTATGGCTTGTGAACTTGCATGTTGGTGTCCTTTGGTTCAAAGACAATAGTACCCAACTTCTTGGACATACCTAACTTAAGAACCATGGCGTTGGCCATTCTAGTCACCTTTTGTAAATCGTCAGCAGCACCGGTAGTAATATCATCGAAATTCAATTCTTCAGAAACTCTACCACCAAGTGCCATAATCATACGGTGTTGGAATTGTTCTTGGGATGTCAAGTATTGATCGTCTGGTAAGTATTGCGCATAACCTAAAGCAGCTTGACCTCTTGGAATAATACTGACCTTTAATAATGGATCAGCATGTTTCAAGTACCAACCACAGATAGCATGGCCGGCTTCGTGGTAGGCAACGGTCTTCTTTTCTTCTGGTGATAACACTCTACCTCTTTGTTCTAAACCGACAATAACTCTTTCGATAGCAGCTTCAAAGTGCTTTAATTCAATTGAATCCGCATCGTGTCTTGCAGCAATTAATGCAGCTTCGTTACAACAGTTGGCGATATCGGCACCAGAGAAACCTGGAGTTAAAGCAGCTAACTTACCGGCAAAGACATCAGTGACAGGGTGGGCTAATTTCAATGGTCTTAAATGAACCTTGTAAATAGCCTTTCTACCTTCCAAATCTGGCTTGTCGAGAATGATGTGTCTATCGAATCTACCAGGTCTCATCAATGCCTTATCTAACATATCTGGTCTGTTAGTGCCTGCTAAAACGACTACGTGGTCAGAAGAATCGAAACCATCCATCTCAACCAACAATTGGTTAAGAGTAGCTTCCTTTTCGTCGTTGGATCTCATGGAGTTCTTTTCTCTTGCTGCACCAATGGCATCGATTTCATCGATAAAGATAATACATGGTGCCATCTGTCTCGCAGTCTTGAATAAATCACGAACACGAGATGCACCAACACCGACAAACATTTCAACGAATTCAGAACCGGAAACAGATAAGAATGGAACACCGGCTTCACCAGCAGTGGCCTTGGCCAGTAAGGTTTTACCAGTACCTGGTGGACCAGATAAAATTGCACCTCTTGGGATCTTAGCACCTAATTTTTCGTATCTCTTCGGATTCTTTAAGAAGCTGACGAATTCCATGATTTCTTCCTTGGCTTCGTCACAACCTGCAACATCCTTGAATTGGACCTTGATGTCAGTTTCTTGGTTGAAAAGCTTAGCCTTGGACTTACCGACATTCATAATTTGATCAAATGGACCACCGCCACTACCGCCGGCACCTCTCTTCTTTCTGAGTGTGTTCAGAATGTACAAAGTACCACCGATTAAAATGACAGTTGGAATAAATGGAATCAAATACGAGAAAATACTAGATCTTCTTTCGTAGGTAATTGGTATACGTTCGTTCAGAGGAATACTTAACTTATCTTGGACTTGGTCGATTTCCTTTTCAAAGAAGGCAACAGAACCAATGGTGAATGTAACGTATCTTGGGTTTTGGGTGGAAATCAATTCGGCTCTGACGATAGAATTGTTGATAACTTCAATCTTTTGGACTAAACCCTTTTCTAAGTACTTAGTTAAGAATTCTTGGAATGTTAAAGAATGGGTCATTTCGGAAGATCCTAATGCGCTGAGAAGAGAAAATAAGAAAGTGAAACCAAGGGAGTATAACATCCAGTCTTTGAAAATGATTTGAGTGGTGTTAGTTTGGTCATTCTTGTCATCGTTCTTGTCCTTCTTCTTTTTGTCGTTGTTGCCTTCATCGCCTTCGTCTTTGTTGTTGTTTTTGTTTTCGTTATTAGAGTTCTTGTTTTCGGCAAAAGAGGTTCTGGTGGCATTGAACAGCACTCTGTTATTCAATACAGAGAAGTTTCTCTTTAATGCTGGAGATTGCAATTGAGTTAATCTCTCAGATAATAATGGTGTCTTTCTTGGCAAGATAAAGGTTCTTGCCAGAGGGACACGCAGTGTTCTTGGGATAAAGGGCACACGTGAACGCAGTCCTGCTATCATCATGATGGCTGATGTGTCTGTGTGTGTTGTGGTGGGGATACGGACCTTTCGGAGAGCCTTTCCTTGCTTACACTGCACAGGCCTAAGTGTCAGACTTTGCCACCGCCTTCGTTTTTGCTCTCCTCACTGTCCGCCAGGCCCTTCATATCCCGATCCGCAGCGAGGAAAAAACTGGTGCAAATTCCGGGGTCGATCGACGTTTGGCCTCGGAGTTTCCCTGGGCCAATTTATCTCCGTGAGCATTACCGGTTTTTGGAACACATTTTCCTCTTGTGGGCGATATAAGTGTTT
>JAJMLU010000515.1:51317-62458 GCA_030569835.1 Pichia sp. NRRL Y-27261
TCCAACCGTCTGGTTACCTGTCAACTTTTACGTGTTTTATCAAGGTATTACCCATTTGAATCCAATCTTAGCAATCTCCCTTTGGGCTCTTGGTTTATTCGTCTGGACTTTGATTGAATATTGTTTACACAGATTCTTATTCCACTTGGATGATAACTTACCAGAAAGTAATATCGCTTTCGCATTACATTTCCTCTTACACGGTGTTCACCATTACTTACCAATGGATCAAATGAGATTAGTCATGCCTCCAACATTATTCGTCGTCTTATGTTACCCATTCTACAGATTAGTCTTTGCCATCTTCCCATACTACGTCGCATGTGCAGGTTTCTCCGGTGGTTTCTTAGGTTACATCTTATACGACGTCTGTCACTATTCCTTACACCATAAGAAGTTACCTAGCTACATCCAAAAATTAAAGAAGTACCACTTAGAACACCACTACAAGAACTACAGATTAGGTTTCGGTGTTACCTCCATGTTTTGGGATAATGTTTTCCACACCTACTTACATTCCGAAGACATCTACCAAAAGGAAAATTAAATTCAACTCTGAATTATCAAAAGAAAATAAGGTCCTCCACCACCACAACGAAAAAAACAACAACAACCCAACTATTACTCCATTCTACAAGCCTTATCAATATAGCGTCAACTTTTTATTTACTGAACTTTAAATTTACGAAATTACCAAATTTGCATGAACTGTGATTCCCCCAATTTATTTTTATTCCAACTCCTCATTTTTGTTCATTTATCTATCCATCCCATTTTTTTTTACTTTATTTTTATTCATCACTCAATTCACACCTTTCAATGGAATTTTTAATAGGATTAATCGATATAATTTGTATGTATAACTTTATAAAATCTAATAAAAAAATAATCTTACAAACTCACACCTTTATGTACATGAAAATGTTGAAAGGCTACAGACTGTTATCTAAATTTAAAACCAGCCTCTTCCTTTTGCATTCTTTTCTTGGCCTGCTTTACTGGTGGCACCGCTTCCACTACTAACTTTACCTAAACCGTATCTGTTTAACATACTCTTGATATCACCGAACGCTTCTCTATCACCTTGGACAACAATAGTTGGTTCACTACCGGTAAATATCTTTTCTGCAATCAGAATCAAATCGTTTCTAGTAATAGCATCGATTTTAGCACACATTTCTAAAACGTCGATTCTTTTACCATAGATTTGAACTTGTCTACCCATATCTTCTAATTGGACCATCTTTGATTCCAAATTCATCATCAAACTACTCTTTAATTGATTCTTAGCTCTAGAAACTTCATGTTCACTGATACCACCTTTACCAATATCACGACTCATCAAAAGGTTTAATTCATAACCCACTAATTCACTCATGACTCTGTTTGCTTGTGGAACACATGCTAATGATAATCCAAACAATCCACTGTCAGTGAAATTATGAATGAAACTCTTACAACTTTCAATGAAACCGTATTGGTTTAAGATTCTAGTATATGCTCTAGAATACATACCCTTACCTGGACCACCAGCACTGAATGATCCACCACCACCGATTAACATTTGTAAAACGGCTAATTTGTAAACATCTTCACTGGAAATATCGACACCTTCAAAACCAACATAAATATGATGGAATTCTTCACCTCTATATTCTAGACCTTCTGGGATTGGTAATGAAAATTCACCACCTGTGTAAAGTGCTGGTTCTTTAACTAATTTAGAGCTTGGTGTGTCAGATGATTCTGGTATGTATTTTTCAATTAATTCATTAACTTGTGCTTCGTTGACACCAGAGAACGCAATGACTAAGTTTTCTGGTCTATAGAAAATATCCCTATATTTCATTAACTCTTCTCTGCTGATAGAGCTTAATTTCTCAGAAGGACATAATAACGGACAACCCAGGTTAGAGTTGTTGTATGCAACTTGTTGGAATAGTTCAGGTAAGATTAAATCACTTTGTAACCAGATCTCATTTAATTCATATTCTGCACTAACTAATTGTTCGTTAATTTCATCGTTTAATAAATTTGGTTTTAAAACGGTTTGTGATAATAATTCAAACATCTTTTCAACATCATGGTTGAAAACACTAGCTTGATATAACATGGCTTCTCTGGAGGACGCACACATGTAATTTCCTCCTAATTTGTTCAATGAATCTGCCATTTGCTTAGTGGAATATTTTTCAGTTGATTTGAATGATAATTTGTCTAAAATATGAGAACATCCTGTTAAACCATACGTGTTTTCATATCTACTACCTGCTGTAACATAGAACCCAATAGCAGAGAAATATGATGGTGTTGGGTCGATGGCTAACTTGATACCGTTAGGTAATGTCTTGATGATGGTTGGTGTTGATGCATTACTCTCTGTTGAATAATTAGTCAGACCAATTCTAGAGCTGTTCTTGAGCACTCTGCTGGCTCTTCCCATGGGGCGTATGACGGAACGTGAAAGCATACTTAACTGATCTGTGGCACTTGTGCTTGGTTGCCTAGTTTGTGGATGTGCTGCTGTCGTTTCCAACACCACATTCCTCTTCTTCTCCTTCCCCAGCTTCGCCAGCTCTTCCAGTTCTCCCGCTGACGGCAGAAAGCTCCTCCATCAATCTGGCCGCCCGCGCCACAGCACCGCCACCCACCTCGGCGGCCACACGTGACTGCACCTCCACACTGTCTAAGTCTTCCTTCAAACGGCATCTGATGCTCTCAAAGACACGTTGTTCCTGGTTCTCCATGTCCATGCAGACTAAGTTAAATCTGACATTGACAGATTGAGTAGACGCAGGCGCTGCACGGAGGTATTTGACCCAAGTGTGTGCATTTCCAACAGAGCCTGTACGAAGGTGGGTTGGTGTTTTCGATTGATTTTGCATTTGCGATGGTAGTATTCTCTTAGTTGAGTCAGCTTGCGATTGTGTTTCTCTGGATGTTCTGTTTGGCATTGTGCGATTGTATCGATTGTTGAATAGAGAATATAGTATGCAAACGCACAAAATGCCTTCTTAAAATCAGTGTGAAATCAATCATCAATTCTAATCAATTTCGTTTCTGTGAGGCCAAATTTCTTGCATGCGCCACATAAAATCTTTACCCGAGTATTTAGATGTTTAGCGTATAGCTTTACTTTACCGTTAGTTTTATCTATTACTGAGATTATACAATGCTATTTAGTCTATTCAAACTTTGTCGCCGTAGATTTCAAGATACTTCTTGATTTGCTTTCTTAACTGTCCAGGACTCAATTGGAATGGATTAAGCCTTTTGTCCCACTTCATCTTTTCGTAATCTTCTCCGTATTTGTCAATCAATTTACGATATCTCACAACTTCAAGTTCGTTCATCTTATGCACTTCCTTCTTCTTTGGAAGGCTAGCTAATTCTTTAAGTTCTGCAATCACTTGCTTGGCTTCACTCTTATCTTCTTCATCTTCTTCTTCCGCTTGTTGTTCGTCATCGGCATTATCCTGACTTATTTTCTTGGTACCATAGATAATCTTTAACACTTTTCCGTTTTCATCTTTCATTAATTTGGCAGTACCTTCAAGAATATTAGCTGGATCATATGGATCTTTGTCTTCGTCATCTTCAACTTTTTCTTCTTCTTCAAACAAACTTTCTTCCATATTTCCGTGCTTGATTTCTGCAATCTTGATCTTCTTTTCTTCACCACCACTTGCCTTAGATAATCTAAGTGTCAAACCTAACTTCTTATAATTTTGTTTAGCGGTTAACTCTGAATCCCAATGCTTAGCAATAACTGGATTTGATTTTGGATTGAATTTATCTTTAGTATTGTTCTTTTGACGGTTCTTGGCAACACCAGAACGGTTCATCTTTCTTCTCCTCACAGAAACCATTTTGTTTTATTTATTATTCTTGTTTGTGGATAGCGGGTGGCCTGGCTTAACTCCTTTCTCCTATCTTAACATTATCTACAAATTAAACATCTAACAAGAAAATTGAAAAAATTATTTTTTTAAGGTAGAGAAAAAAATTGAGAAAAATGGAAAAAAATGCGAAAATGATAAAATAAATCGACGCGTCGATTTTTATCTTTTACTCTCTACGCTAGACCTTGAAGTTAGTTTCTGAATGTTCAAACAAGAGATAGATTGTTATAAAGGATAAAACGAATACATAAAAAGAATGAGAATATGAAATAAAAAAATATAATAAACACCACACTAAAAGCTACTAAAATTATTGCTTACCTTCTTCAACAAATTTGAAGTATCTGTCAGCACATCTCTTTCTCCAACCCTTACCAAACATCATGACTAAAATTGCAGAACCATTTGCAGTAAGGACAAGCATACCCCAGAAGAACAATAACCAACCATATCCAACTGCAGTTAAGAATTCTTGACATGAATAACTGACAGCAAAATTAATCAATGCTGAGAAAATGGCCAAAACGACGACCAATTCACCAACAATACCACGGAAACAATCCATTGCATACGAAGTAGCAATAGAACAAGAAGAAACTTGTTGTGCAGTCATGAACCCAATACCAACAGAAATTAAAGGCCATTTATCTTCCTGTTCAGCACCCCAACCATACATCATATAACCAATCGAACCAAAGATGAATGGGAAGATCATTGCATAAAGTCTCATTTCTGGTTCTTTAATACCATTGTTTCTCTTTGCAAAGTAAATGACGATATAGTCAGAAGCGGAACCTGCCAACCAACCTAAACAACAACCAACAAGAGAACCAAGACACATTAAACCTGTAGTAGACGTAGAGTAATTATATGGCTCATCCATTAAAATTTCTGCAATAGTACTGAATGATAACATACCTGCTGTACCACCAAAACCATAGTTGAAACCCGCATAGAGAATGTTTGGGAATGTGAAAAGAATGAATGGACGTCTGAAGTATTGCCAGAAAGTGGTCTTATCCTGTGGATAATAAACCCACCATTTCCACCAACTTTTGAAATAAGATTGTTGTGGGAAATCTTCGGGATTTGGTTCCTGAAATTCGGAAATTGCATCATCAACGTTAATATCATAACCTTCCTTGATAATTTTAGATTTTTCGGAATGCAATTGACCATCACTGACATATTCGATTTCACCAGATTTGACCGCTTCCAAGAACTTAGTATGCTCGACTCTATCAAATAAGAATCTTGGGAATAAAGTTTCTTGGAATGTGAATATGAATAAAAACAAAACACCAGCATCAGCAATAGCGACCACGTATTGAGACCATCTCCAGCCAATATTATCAGCAATTGCACCACCAGCAACCAAACCGATAACACCACCAATTTGTTGTGAGAATATATACACAGCTAAAGCTCTACCTCTTTCATGAACAAAGAATGTGTCAAAAATAGTAAGTTGGATCATGGCTTCATAACCAGCAACACCTAAACCATTAACCGTCATAGCTAAGAACCAAGATGCATTACCATTACACTTACCAATCCAAACCATAGCACATAATGCAATGACGGTAGTTGCAATAAAGACAGGTCTTCTACCAAACTTCATAGCTACTGGAATCCATAAGACATTGAAGAAACCAAGAAGTAACCAATTCAAAGCACTTCCACCATTCATATTATCCATATCGACTCCGATATCATCTGAAACTTCTGTCCATGCTGCACCTAAAACGTTTTCACCAAATGCAAAAGAACATGCATACAAAGAAACCACAAACAATTGCCAGAATTTCTTATATCTTGGCCAACCTAATGGATCACCTTCACATGCAGTTGGTGCAGGAATATTGACGATTTGTGTTTCTTCTACAACATCACTTTGGTCCTTTTCAATCTTAACAAGAAGTTCGGTACCTGGAATACCATCAACAAAATTTTCTCTCTCCATATTGTTTGATGCTTACTTGTTATACGAGGATTTTAATTGGTATAATAATCCTTGAAACAAACAGACAACTACAACCGGAATGCCTTTTCTTTTATGCATTTATTGGTGAGAAATTTACATAGTACTGACAATGGTAAATGCTGGATTGGAGTATGCATACCCAACAAAGTTTGTTATTGTATCTGTCGTATGTAATCTCTTTAACGCAACAATCAATATGCTTATCATACTCAGATTCAATGTATGCAAGATTTACAGATAAGGTACCCGCCAACGGATAATGCGTTGTCATCTAAAATAGGAGTAAATCTTATCTATTCCCACACATCTTCACTTGATTTCCTTATCGCTTGTCATAACAATTCAACCATACTTCGGAGTGCCATCTCCGTCTTTTGGACGGCTGATAATGGATTGATAGGGGATAGCGGTACTTGCCTTATCGGGTACGTTTAGCAATTATTGAAATCCAAAATAAACTTTGTAAAAGACGTAAACTGAAAGACCTAGATTAAACAAATTGCTCGAGGAGGATTATGTCCGAGCGAAGCCGTTGATGGGGGGAGTCGGGATTTTTACTAGAAAAAAAGGATTTTCTATGCGGAAGCTGTCATCTCCGCCCCCGCCCCATGGCTAGAAGACGGTCCTTGGTAGAGCCTTTCCTGATATTGATTTATCATGAACCCGACAAGCTTTAACCAGTCTGCTCCTTTGTCGCCAATGCAACAGTTAGATGGATACAATCCCTAATCTTCGGTGTATCCGGGACCTCTCCGTGAATCACCCACCAGCCACCCACCAGCATTCACGGCCGGAATAAGCGCTAACCGACAACCACCAACCTGAAAAATTCACATCCTCGATTCATGGACCCCCCGATAAGAGTTGTTATTTCATTTAAAATCTTCACCTGTTCTATCCATCGACATAACCCCCATAAAGGCCAGCCAGAGCTTTCCACCCAATTGAACCGTCTCGACAAAACACCAACTCAAAAGAACCACCAGAAACCATGTCAAAACCACAATATTTACCAGTTCCAAATTACACTAGATCATTCTGGCTTAGTGCTGAAAAGGACGATTTAAAAGCTCTAAGAACTACACCTGAATTACCAAAGGAAATCGATACCGTTATCATTGGTTCCGGATTCTCCGGTTCTGCAACTGCATACTATTTATTAAACGATAATCCTGAAAACAAATCGATTTTAATGCTCGAGGCAAGAAATATATGTACTGGTGCAACAGCACGTAATGGTGGTCATTTAAAATCTGATTTATATTACAATTATGAAAGCTTTAGAGACAAGTATGGTGAGAAAGATGCTGCTGAGATTTCCAATTTTGAATTCGATCATACGAAAGAAATGAAGTTACTTATTGAAAAGGAAAAAATCGATTGTGATTTTATCATTACACGTGCTTGTGATGTTCATTTTGATAAATCAAGTGCAGATAAGGCAATTAGTGGCTACAATGCAGTTTCGAAAAACCCATATGTCAAATACATGCATGATTTACAAATCAATTTTGGTGAAGAAGCGAAGACAATTTCCAAAGTTGAACAAACAGATGTTTGTTTGACTTACACCGCCGGTCATATTTGGCCATATAAGTTAGTGACCGGTTTACTCAGAATCGCCATTTCCAAAGGGTTACAAGTCCAAACAAACACCCCCGTTTTAAAGACGGAAAAGCTGAAGAATGGTAAATACTTGATCACAACTGAAAGAGGTGATATCATTGCTAATAAATTAGTCGTTGCAACTAATGGATATACTGTTGCGATTGAACCAAAGTTCGAAGACAAAATCATCCCATTTAAAGGTGTTGTTTCACGTATTGTTTCCTCAGATCCATCTAAACGCACACCACATTTGACTAACACTTATGCATTGAGATACTCAACTGAGGCGTTCGATTATCAAATTAACAGAGGTGACGGTTCCATTATCGTTGGTGGAGGCAAACCTGCCTTTTACGACAAGCCTGAGAGTTTCTACAATGTTGTCGACGATAGTACTATCATTCCTAACACCGATCAGTTTTTCACCGATTATATGAGCAAGAGGTTTTACACATGGAAAGATTTCGATTCTAAATTGGATTGCATTTGGTCTGGTATTTTAGGTTTAACCAATGATGGATTGCCATACGTCGGTGAGATTCCGGGCGATGAAAATAAGTTCATCATTGCAGGATTCCACGGTCATGGTATGCCACGGATTTTATTATGTGCAAAAGCATTAGCTAAAGTTATCAATAATGAAACCAAATTTTTAGAAGTTCCTGAACCATTCAAGATTTCAGAAACCAGAATGAAGAACACCAGAAATGAGTTATTAGAATCGATTTCTAAGCCATTGAAGTATAAGTTGTAGATACTGTGTATTTGTTGTGTATTTGTTGTGTATTTGTTGTGTATTTGTTGTGTATTTGAGTAATCGATAAGAAAGTCCCCCACCAACACACGATATAATCAGTAACGCGGAAATAATTCCGTAAAGGGAAATTTCCGATCTTGACTGGGAATCGCTATTGTCTCTTATCAATGGAGCGGAATGACAGTCCCGCAACGCATTCATGCACTGTCAGATCGATTAACATTACAATCAAGCATCTTATCAGGAACCAGGTATATTCTCATAGATAAGGCCATTCATGCGGGATTTCCACTTTGAATTCCGTACTAAATGAACCGCTAAAAACTTTATTTGAATTTGCAATTTAGTTAAATTTTCTCGATTTCTCGGTATCGATAGGAGTGAACCGAGATTTTTTTTTATCGATAAGCGGTCTTCGGTGTGAGGAGTTGTTATAAAAACCGACTGTTGCTGATTCAAAAGCATTTGTACATTCTCTATTTGTGGGATTCGTCGAAGGAAAATTGTTAACCAGTGAGACTATTGATATGGAGAAGTTAGAGTCGATTAGTACACCAATTTTGCTTATTTTGTGTGCACTGTGCGTGTGTTCACTTACATACACACAATTCAAGACCAAACTAGCCAAAGAGAAGACAACGGACAAACACAGCGATGATAGATATCCGACACCAATGATCCATGCCGTGAATGCCGATTTCAATTGGGAGACGACTGAGCCTGTTAAGTACCGGCCATTCAAAAAGGGTCCATATAATATGACGCTCGCATTGAGGAAATTAGACGCTAACGATTACATCTGTTTAGAAGACACGTATCTTGAGCGAATCCAATTGAGGGAGAAACTTTTTGACAAATACAAGTTTTATGGATGTGATGAGTCTGCTATTGAGTCGTTAAAGGAAATGTACAATTGGATATTTGACTATCTGTGCAAGAAATATCCCATGTATTTTGTGGTCAGTGGAGAGAAAAATCTATACATGAATCTTATCACTAAGAAATCTTTTCCCGTTGATGCCGACACACTTGAAAAGGACCAGATTCTCCGACTGATCTGCACAAATATCGAAGAGGACATGCTGATCCTGGTGAAAAATCCAAGCGGTGAACAACCTGATGAATATGTGCTTCGTAGTGCGATCACGTGCTTTCCTGCTGGATTCAATCCAATTACCAAACTAAATCTGAATTTAACTGCAGTTCATAATCCTGTCCCCAACTATAAGAACAAATTGCAACTTTCGATGAATAGGTTTTTCAGCAGAGTTCATAAGAATGAATTTGTGGTGCGGTTGAACTGGTCTGTGCAAACGCATGCCAATTTGTGTGCACCATCTGGAAGTCATGGTAAGAAAGAGGAGGAGTCGACGTTGAAAGAAATTGATCCTGATGAGTTGGACTTCAATAAATGTTTCATGAGATGCGAGAAACAGTGTGTTACGAGACTCCCTAAGACTGGATCTATCATGATGATTGTGCGGACATACACCACGCCGTTGATGAGATTGCGTATGGAACTCAGTGATGAAGAAAGAGAAGTATTTTGCAGTGCTGTCGACGGTATTACTGGTGATCTGGCGATATACAAGAGACGTGTAGTTTGGGGCGAAGCGGTGAAGAAGTTCATGCGACACGAGAGTAATGGATCACAGCCTACTGTGCAGGAGTACAAATTCAGTAGCTAGAACGGGTATGTAATGTTTGTATAGAAAAGGGTAATATCATTGTGACCGTTGAAGGGACAATCCGTGGCCGAATGCGGCAACCTGCCGAGATCTGCGGGGCGTGTGGCGCAGCAATTGCGGCGGTGCGGCTGCCCATGTAGTGTCGAAGCAAAAAGCAAAATACGAGGAAACGTGCCCAATGAAGAAGTGCAAGTTGGACACCGTGCATACACCGTGCATACACCGTGCAGACACTGTGCAGACACCTTTGCAGCTTTTCGGGGCCCGTGTGCTCTACACCCCACAAGACTCTTGGAGGCTGGAGGATTGGTGCTGGGCTCTGCGCTCTGGGATCTGGGTTCCGGGCTCTGGGCTCTGGTCTCTAGGCTCTGTGGAAGTGTTCTACATGCAACACGACATGATGCAACATGCAACACAAATCACACTCTTCTGCTGCCTTTTCTGGCCGCTGTACTACCGAAAGTGCATCTAGAACATGACATTAAGTTGGACTGATAACCGAGAGAGATGTGTAAATTTCAACGACATGCAAGCAAGAAGCCACCCTTTCACTTAATTCGGATTTCGATTTGTTAAAACCTTGGACGTGATAACGGTCATGCCTGTGTCAATAAATTTGGGATCGATTTATACGACGATTTTGATTGATTTGACTGGAAGGTAGAGCATCTGCATGCAGATAGTCAGATAGGTGATAACTCTGTTTCATGGATTTTAATCTGATTACTTCAAATCCGAAGAAGGAGATAGCACGATTGCGTTGGATATGTACATGCATGTTCCAATCGCAGAAGCATGTAGTGTGTTCTCTTCACTCGATCTTTGAGGACGAGCTATAGTGGGAGCCAGGCTATTTGCTGATTTGTAATCCAGTATTTGGACTCGTGGGAAATATAGGCGCACGGGATGGGTCTACAGCTCTTGGGGATCGGTCCTGGGTCCTGGGTCCTGGGTCCTGGGGGTCCTTGGAAGCCGTCTTGGTATTGCACCCGTGTGTGAATATCCTACTGTGGAAAGAAGGTTTTAGACGTCTTTGGAAGTAGGGAAGGTAGGGGAAGAATGAAGTTTGAGGGCGGTGGGGGTGCAGTTTTGGCCATCGAAGATAATAACAGGCCGAGGTGCCCGCCGGGGGGAGAGGGGCCAGACGGGCAGCGGGCGGGGCGAACAATGGCGACGGCCCAAGGCGTCGAAAGTTTTGAATT
>JAJMLU010000518.1:8476-18775 GCA_030569835.1 Pichia sp. NRRL Y-27261
AGCGCCTTTGATTTCAAAGTTCTTGAAGAAGGTGTTTGCTCTGAACAAGTCGAGCACTTCGTCTATGATGTCGTATGGGTCCATGCATGGTAAGGAGGGACCTTTGAAATGTGTCTTGATTGGCAATACGGCGAAATTGCCCACTAGTCTTGCGTTTGTGCCTTCTTCTGCGAGGAAGGTTGAGTGATATGCCTGTTAGATAGAGGAATCGGGAGAAAGGAGATGGTCGGGGCGTTAGTATTCTGTCAATTGGGCGGGTGTTTGGTGTATGTGGTGGTTGGAATACGTACTGGCATGTTGTGATGTGTGTGGTTGTGTTGACGGGTGTGCAATGGACTCTACCGGGTGTGCAAAGACAGACATTGAGCAGAGCAGTGTGCCGTTATGTGATCCATCAGGACAGCCTGTGCCTCTGAGACTGAGACTGAGACTGAGACTGGAGACTCGCCCTTGGTGGGGCGGGAGCCGGTGCAGGGATGTTTTGCCCGCAGGCGCTGCTGCTCCCGCTTCCCGCTTGCTTCTTTCCACGCTTGGCCAGGAGGCAGGAGGCAGGAGGGAGCGGGAGAGGGAAGAAGAGGAAGACTGACATGCTCAGCAGTGCTCAGCTCAGCTGGTGGTGGCACTTGGCCGGCCCGGTTCTGCACAGGACAAGTGCTTTGCAACCCCTCCATCAGCCACCGCAGTGTCTTCTTAGGCTGCATCCATCCCGGCATCGAGAGAACCACAGAGAAAGCGTCACCCCCATAGGAGCCAGATCGCCATTGCACACAAACGCCCAGTCGTCTCAGATAGGTAAGAGACACATCACAGAAAGAACACTGCCACGGGAACACTCCACACAGTCGTCCACCCGATCGCCACATCACATCCACAGAGACCGCATCCGTCTGCAATCCTTTCAGCCTGCGGCCACCCAATTGCCAAACCCCTCCATTCATTCCTTCCCTGCTTGTTTCATAATACATACGTCAGTTGTGTTCTATTTTTAAATCAAGCGTACATCCGGTGATCCAACACAATACCAAAAAATGTCGTACAACCACAAATCAAGTAGAGGCCACCCACAAGACTCTCTCAGGAACCAGTTCTCCGCCATGCAGTCGGAGCAGCCATTATCGAGCATACCTTCGTTGCCAACGTCGAAGTTGACGTCCCCAATCAGACAGACCCAGATGAACCAACTGCACCAACAGTTATCTCCGTCCACTATCTCCTCGAACACGCAACATTCGGTCAATGTGAACATGGCTAACTCCCTGGATCCTAGTTCCAGATCGTCGGGATCGGTAACCCCCTCTCCTTCTCATTCGGGTCATCATGTTGGCATTCCTAATAACAACGGTGGTAATAACATTAATAACAATATACCTATGAACAACAACCAATTTAGATCGCATTCCCTCTCGCAGCAAACAACACCAACCAAGCAAAACTTTGATAGACGAAACGTTAGACCTCCGATTCCAAACCAGGTGCCAGCTTCAAATGAACCAAACGGACAACGCTCGTTCTCCACCGAAAGCAATAACAACGGATACTATTCTAATTCTAATAATAATTCCATGCCTCCACCACAGCAATACCAGCAACCACAACAACAACAACAGCATAGACCATCCAATCCACCATCATATACTGTTCAATCACAACCTCCGCAAGGCTATCAACAAATGCCAGCATACAGGCAACGTCAAGTGTCGCAATCGTCTCAAACATCGCAATCTTCACAATCGTCCTATCCTCAACAACAACAGCCTCAAGGACAAAATTATTATAATAACTCCAACCAGATGCAACCAAATCCTAATCAATATTATTACCAACAGAATTCGAATACGTCTATTCCTCCCCTTCCACAACAGCCATACTCTAGTCAGCCAACATACAACCAAACCCAATCTGCACCTTTGCCTTTGCCACACCAGAGATACAATCAAAACAATAGACCACCGATCCCAAATGCCCCACAAATTAATACACATTTGAGTGAGGTTTCTATTCAAAGAAACTATCAAATGAACCAGCAGAGCGGTTTACAAAGTGCAGATTCGTACACTGCAGACAGTCCACTGACAATGAGAGTTCCATCTAATTATTCAACCGCATCATCCGCAACTGTCCCTCCACCTCCACATCCATTGCCAGAGTCTCAAGCACAGAAACCATCCATTTATAAACCTAGAGAACAACTTTTGCCAGCAACTAATATCGGAACGAAACAAAGGCTAGCATCCGAAATCAGCGTGAAGACGGAATATCGTAGTCAATCGACAACTATAGAACCTGTGAATAGATCTCCATCAATGCCTCAATTGAGGGAGTTTGAATCTTCCACTTATCAAAATGTCGAATCATCTCCAACACAAGGTTCATCCAGAAAGAGTCCAATTGTCCGTCAATCGATGAATTTCTTCAAGAATGCTAGAAACTTCTCTTCAAGTTCGTTAAACAACCAGCCAGAATCTCCAATCAATTCGGGTCACAGTTCCCAAAAAGAAATGGAAAAGTACCACTTACCTTCGAAGCAAATCACAAGTAGTGGAAGAGTCATTCCTCAAAAGATTGATTATTCTTCACAACCACAAGAACTTCCTAAGAAATCCAGATCATTGAGTACGTTGACAAAGAGAGTTGCTTCAAATACCTCCTTGAGAGCAGCTGCAGAAAAGAGTAGATATGTGTCATCCAGTTCATTAAGTAGTAACCTTGTCGGTTCTCCATCTATGAAAAAGAAGTACATATACCCAGCCCTTGTTTCTGAAGTCGCAGGTGCATTCTTACATGAAATCAAATTGTCATGTCATTTCAAATATGGTATTGAATATAGAAATTCATTCTCTGGTGCAGAAGCAATTGATGTTATTTGCAGAGTGACCAAGATTCGTGATAGAAATTTGGCCATTATTCTTGGTAGATCGCTGGATTCTCAAAGACTTTTCCATGATGTTTCTTATGAACACAAATTGAGAGATAATAAGGCTGAAATTTATCTTATTAGTGATGAATATCTTTATGATCAAGCCGACAATTTCAGAAGACAGAATTCGGTTTCGAGTAATCTGAACAATACCGATGAATACAATATGAGTGTCTCGGCATCAAATCTGAATTATTCAAATGACAAACTGGCTAGTCCTGATGTTGGTTCTATTTCTGGTGTTTTCACATTGTTGACCGAGTGTTATTCTCCTACCTGTACGCGTGATAAGCTTTGTTATAGTGTTTCTTGTCCAAGAAGATTCGAACAAAAGATGAGATCGGAAATGCAAGCAAGTTCTTTAATCAGATCGGATTCACATATTTCATTCACTCAAGATGATCAAAAGCAATATTGGCAATTGACTGTTCCAAAGAGTCTGATGGATAGTTTAAGTAAGAGAGAAGTCAAGAGACAAGAGTGTATTTTCGAGACCATCAATTCAGAAAAGACGTTTATCAAGGATTTAGAATATGTTAGAGAATTTTGGATGAGACCTTTGTCCGAAACTAAGATCATTAAGGATAAAGAAAGAGATCAGTTCATTAGAAATGTTTTCCATAATATCAATGAAATTTGGGAAGTCAATCACAAATTTGCAGAAGCGTTGGTTAGACGTCAACAGAAATCTCCAATTGTCGATAGCATTGCGGATATATTCCTTGATTTCATTCCACAATTCACTCCGTTTATTACATATGGTGCTGGTCAAGTGATTGGTAAATACGAATTCGATAGACAAAGAAGACATAATCCTCTGTTGAGAAGATTTATAGAAGATACTGCTAAGAGGGAGGAATCTAAGAGGTTGGATTTATCCTCATTCTTGTCCAAGCCAACTACAAGACCTGCAAGATATCCATTATTGTTGAAGAGTATTAAAGATCATACTGATCCTGATTCACCAGATTATAAGAAGTTGGGCACTGCAATTGATTTATTAGAAAAGATGTTGACGAAGATCAATTTCGAAACTGGTAAGCAATCAGATAAGATGAACTTATTCCAAATTAAGCAGAAATTGTTGTTCAAGCCAGGTGAACTGGTTGATCTGAAATTGAGTGCCGATAACAGAAAGGTGATTTATCAATGTGTGTTGAAGAAGAAAGGTTATCAAGAAAAGGAGAAGCAGGGTGAAATCCATGTTTACTTATTCGATCATTGTTTGTTATTCATCAAGTTAGGTTATTTGAATAAAAGAGAAGTTTATAAAGTTTACCAAAGACCTATTCCATTACCACTTTTGTTCTTTTCGACTACTGAAGCTCCACCTACTGTTAGATCTATTAGAAATGCTGCAATAAAGACCGGTTCAGCGCCATCACAATTAGGACAGAATACCAATTCGGGATTAGTTCCATTGAATTCGACGGTTTCTAAATCTCCAATTTCATTCAGATATCTGGGTATTCATGGTTATGAATTGACATTATATGGTACTCCTGCAACTCAAAAGATTTTGGCTACTAAGATTGAAGCTCAAACCAAGAAGATTCTTGCAGATAATGATGTTTACACGCTGACCCCATTATGTTCCAACTTTTTCGACTCTCAAAACAGAATCAATTGTGTTGTTCCATTCGATGGTGGTAGAAAGTTATTATATGGTACCGATTCTGGTGTTTATACAGGTGATAGATTATCTGCCAACTCCACCACTACTAAGGTTATCTCCAAAGTCAATATCATTCAAGCTGAAATCATTCAAGAATATCAAATCTTGGTTGCATTGTGTGATAAGAAGTTGTTATACTGGCCAACTAGTGTCTTAGATGGTGGTGATCCAGTTAAGAATGCTAAATTGGGTAAGGAGTTGATGAATCATGCGTCCTTTTTCAAGATTGGTGTTTGTGATGGTAGAATGTTATTATGTGCAGCCAAATCCACATCCAATATTGTTCGTATTTTTGAACCAATTGATCCAATCCAACAGAAGAAACAGAAGAAGAAGTTCAACAACAGCAAGGACGATATTCATTTTAGCTCGGAGCCTGTGTCTATCAATTTCTTAAAGACCAAATTATGTGTTGGTTGTTCCAGTGGATTCCAAATTGTCTCATTGGTGAACAATACTATGGAAACATTGTTGGATCCTGCAGATACATCTTTAGAGTTTGCTACTAATAAGGAAGGTTTGAAGCCATTAGGTATTGATAGAATCAACAGTGATTTCTTGCTTTCGTATTCCAATTTCTCATTCTTCATCAACCACAACGGTTGGCGTGTTCGTCCAAAGTGGATGATCGAATGGGAAGGTGTTCCACACTCCTTTGCACTTTGGTACCCATATCTCTTGGCGTTTGGTTCCAACTTTATTGAGATCAGAAGCGTTCAAAATGCAGAATTGTTGAGAGTCATTGTTGGTGAAAATATCAGATTCTTGCACGCATCATCACAGGAGATCTTGTATTCTTATGAAGACGACAAGGGCTACGATGTCGTTGCGTCGCTCGATTTCTGGGATAAGAGTATGAAGAACAGTAGAAGTCGAAGCAATACGGTCAACGAAATGGGCAGAAGGGTGTCCTCTGCGATATAGATAGAACGAAGACAGACAGAAAAAAAGCCACACACTGCAAAGCAAAAGGACAATACAATCTAGCGTGTGTGCATGTGTATTATTCTCTATAATTATGTTTATGTTATGATTATGTTTACAACTAGTTAACGTGCCAGAGGGCATTGTAAAACAATCGTCCACTGCAGACCCATTCGAGATCTGCCGGCATCCGGGACCGCTGCGTGAAATTTGGAGACTGAGAGCGTCGAGCTGGCTGGCGCTGGCAGCTGACTGGCGAGATAGCCAGGACATCGCTGTTGATAGAGATGGCCAGACGGCAGATGGCGACTCTGGTCTTTCTGGTGGGGGTTTCTCTGGCCCTTAGTCCTCTCTCTACCACCAGTACAGGACACAGCGATGGCGGCAGAACCTAGAGAGCTCCGTCACGGGTTCTTGAACGACCCGTACTACTTGGACAACCTCCAATCACACTATTATTCACATTTCGACTTGAAGAGAAACACAACATCGGCCAGTCCGTCTCCTGAAGATGCCACATACAAGATTGCAGACTGGAAGTCTTCTGGAAACAAGAAGAAGACCACGATGGCGGCCCTTGTGATGTGCCTCAACTTGGGCATTCCTCCTCCAGACATCATGAGACCGCAAGAATATCCATATTTAGAAGCGTTCGTCAATCCATCGACGTACCCGGACACAAAGTTGGCATTACAGGCTATCGGTAAGTCATTGCAGAGCAATTATGAGTCCATATCATCCAGAGCAAAGTACAAGCAATCCCTCGATCCATCAGTGGAAGATTTGAAGAGATTGTGCACATCATTAAGAAGAAATGCAAAGGATGAGAGAATACTGTTTCATTATAATGGACATGGTGTTCCACAGCCGACCCATTCTGGTGAAATATGGGTCTTCAACAGAGGCTACACCCAATATATCCCTGTCAGTTTATACGATCTTCAAAATTGGTTGGGTGCTCCTTACATTATGGTCATCGACACCAATGCTGCCGGTCATGTCATTGAAAACAACAAGAGATTCATCCAAAAGAGAATCGACGATGAAGCCAACCACCATACTGATATCGCATCTCCATCCCCAGTCAGTGCATATATTGAAAGCATCCAATTGGGTGCTTGTCAAAGTAACGAAATCTTGCCATTGAACCCAGACTTACCAGCAGATTTATTCACGTGTTGTCTTACACGTCCAATTGAAATGAGTATCAAATGGTTCATCTTGTTCTCGCCACTTAGAGAAAAGGGATACTATGATATCTTGAAGAATAAGAACGGTGTCATTGAAATCCCGGGTAAATTGACCGATAGAAGAACTCCATTGGGTGAATTAAACTGGATTTTCATAGCCGTTACAGATACAATTGCATGGACTTCGTTATCTAGACCATTGTTCAAGAAACTTTTCAGACAAGACTTGGTGATTGCTGCATTATTCAGAAACTTTCTCTTAGCTAAGAAACTGATGCCAGAAGCTGGTTGTCATCCAATATCAGACCCGCCATTACCAGATGTTAGTAATCATCCAATGTGGGATTCATGGGAATTGGCAATTGATCAAATATTGGGCCAAATGTTGAAAAAGAAAGAATCAGAACCTGAAGTTGTCGACATGACAGATATTCCACAATTACAAGTTGCAGCCACAACAGGCGAAAATGATGCAGGTGCTGCGAAGAAACCAAAGAGTAATTCGTTACCAAACAATCAATTACAAAGTGGATGGAATTACCAACATTGCTCATTCTTCCAACAACATTTAACAGCATTCGAAGTTTGGCTTCAATATGGATCAGCAATCAAAGAACCTCCACAACAATTACCGATCGTTTTACAAGTTTTACTATCACAAGCCCATAGATTACGTGCATTACACTTATTATCCAATTTCTTAGATTTAGGACCTTGGGCTGTCTATCTTGCATTGAGTGTCGGTATGTTCCCATACATTCAAAAATTATTACAAAGTCCATCTCTGGACTTGAAGCCAATCTTGATTTTCATTTGGACTAGAATCATGTCTGTCGACTATCAAAACGCACAACAAGAATTGATCAAAGATAGAGGTTACAGTTATTTCACACAGATGTTAACATTCCAACCTCGTCCTTCCCAACCACAAATCCAAGGTAATCCATTAGTTATTGAGAGTCCAGCGGTCAACAACAACGTCACATTTGCAGATCAAAAGGCAATGAGTGCCTTTGTTCTGGCGATGTTTGTCAGAAACCACAAGCAAGGCCAAAAGTTGGCATTCTCCATCGATGTCGTGAAGATTTGTATCGGTTATATCGAAACTTCAGAAAGTCCATTGTTAAGACAATGGAGTGCATTGCTCATTAGTGGAATGGTTAAGGAACATCTGGAAGCGGTCGTTATTATCATGAGAAGTGGTATTTTTGACAAATTCTTAAACTTGGTTAACGATCCAATTCCAGAAATCCGTGCATCCATCATTGATGCATTGAGTAATTTTGTTTTACTATCCAATGAAGGCGATGAGCTTGAAAACAACTATGGATTAAAGGAAGAATTGAACCAACAAGATTTGAAGATTGCTGGTGAGATGTTAAGTTTGTGTAATGATGGATCTGCGTTGATTAGAAGAGAAACTGTCTGTTTCTTCAGTAGATTTGTCGTTAAGTATATTCAGTTCTTCTTAGTGAGTGCATTCAGTCAATTGGAAGAAGAAATCACTTTGATTGATAAGCCATCTATGATTGATGAAGTCAGAAGAAAGTCTCCTGCATATGGTTCTCTTTTCTCTACTGTTTGGAAAGCTTTATTAATTGCCAGTGAAGATCCACATGATGAAGTTAAGAACTATGCACAACAAATCATTGATTATATCATGATCAAGTTAGATGAATCTCAACTCGGTGATGTTGTTGCGGCCATGGAAGATTATTTGTTAAAGAGCAGAAGCAGCGGAGAAACCAGAAGTGATTCAATGGACAGTGGATTGCTAATCAAGTTGAACGATAATCCAAAATACAAGGGCATGCAACCAAACAATTCATTAAAGTTAAACAACCCAAAGACTAACAATAATGTTGCAAGAAGAGTTCAATCGTTAAATGTCGATCCAAGGATCAAGAAGGAATTAGAAAATAAGTCCAAGGCCCCAGGTTCAAGTGCATCTTCGACATATGGATTTTCCATGTCTGATAAAGTCGCCAATTTGAAATCATGGTTACATTCCTTTGGTATGTACGATGACACCAATAATGATGCTGCAACAACTAACAGATTGGCCAATTTATTGACCCAACAACCTATGGCTGTTGAATTCGGCACCAATCCAAGACCATGCACCCCACGTTTCAAACCAAGACCTAGAAACAATGGCTTCCCAATCTTGCCATTTTCCAGTGGATTTTTAGATTACAGTTGTGAATATTTCCAGGAATCTCAATTAGGACCAAAGGAAGCCAATGAACCAGGTAGTGAAGAGTACATGAGGAGAATCTGGAGAAGAAACAGAAATGAAGCGATCATTGCCATTACCCAGCCACAAAGAGAGATGTCATTAACTGGTAATTGGAAGAACGTTGTTTCCAGAATGAACAACACGACCCAGCCTAAGATGTTACAATTTACACAATTTGAGAAATGGGTTGCGTCTACGGATGAACGGGACAATATCACTACATTCGATTGGAGCAAGGGTACTGAATTGAGTAAGATTTCCAACGGTAATCCATTCGGTACTAAGATCACAGACTTGAAGTTCCTGAACGAAGATCACGTTCCATTACTTATGACTGGTTCAAGTGATGGTGTTGTTAAGATTTACAAGAATTTCCAAGATGTTGAAAAGTGCCAGGTATTGACTGCATGGAGAGCGTTGACGGATATCATGTTGACTCCTAGATCTGTCGGTTTGGTGAGTGAATGGCAACAAAGTAGAGGTACATTGTTAGTTACTGGTGATGTCAAAGTCATCAAAGTGTGGGATGCTCCTAGAGAGAAGTGTATTCTGGACATACCTGTCAGATCCACTTCTCAGATCTTAACAATGACATCCGACCAAGTTGGTGGTAATATCATGGTTGCTGGTTTCCAAGACGGTTCGATGAGAGTATACGATCGTAGACTCGATGCTAAGGATTCGATGGTGAAGGTTTACAAACCAAAGAACTTCAACGAAAGATCGCCAATCAAGAATGTTCACATGCAACGTGGTGGTATGAGAGAATTGGTAAGTGGTAGTTCTAACGGTTTGGTCCAACTTTGGGATATCAGACAAGACGACCCGATTGTCAAGTTCAAGGCATTCGAAAAGACCATGACCACAGCATGGATTCATGAACACGCACCTATCATTGCCTGTGCAAGCAAGGAAGTCGACATCTACAGCACGATCGGTAAGCCGGTTGCGAAGATTGCCAGTAGCGGGTTCATTAACAGCACGTTGAACGGTACCGTCCGTAACACGAGTTACATCAACTCTCTAGCACTTCATCCACACAGAATGATGTTGGCGACAAACCACAACCAGAGTGCCGAGATTGTTGTCTACGAGTGCCGGGAGAACAAGGGCCAGGACGAGCAGTTCTACTCCCGGGAAGAGTTGATTGGCGACTACAACTAGAATGTGTAATACCTTTATAAAGCAGTAAAAGAAACAAAGATAAAGACATTTTTCAGAGAGAAAACGCAGTGGAAAAAGGAAAAACCGGAAAATCTTCGTTATCGATACGGACAAGCCGTCTCGGGGTTAGCGGTGATTGTGCCGCCGGGCACCAGATCCCCCCCCCCCCCGTGCCGCCCTCTTCCCCCAC
>JAJMLU010000519.1:11549-25934 GCA_030569835.1 Pichia sp. NRRL Y-27261
TGCTAAGAATATCGAAACTTCAGTAATTGAAAAGCACGGCCATGATCACAGTAACTGTCAAGATCACGACCACGATCATGAAGAACATGATCATTTTGGAGATGCGCAAGATGATGATGGGTGGGAAGATCTTGAAGATACTGAGCCAACATTTGATCAATTGAAGACATATGTCGATGAAGACGGTAATGCGAAGAGGGGAAGTGATGGTAACAGTAATGATATGAAACATCTCTTAATTCATTTCTTCAAGGAATGTACATCGGACAATACAGCCAAATTCGAATACATCTACAACCAATTTTTATCCGATCTTCAAAAGTCACTGTTATCTGAATACCTCTTATTCACTTAGAATTGTATACTACTTTTTATATATTGAACCTTTTAAATTTAATCAACTAGTGGAATGGAATGATAGTAAAGTGTAATCCATTTCAAACGTGCTTACGTCAGCGCATAGTAAATTTTTGACAGCATTCATTCTGAGGCAGTTTTGCCTTGCCGCCTGCTGATCTTTCTTTTTCCGGCATCAATTGGCAGTGTCAAACAATGGTGTTACACAACGACAAGTGGAAGTACAAGGCAAAGAAGAATGTCGAGAGAAAGCATGCTCAACAGGCAAAGAAGAAGAATCCTCCAAAAGTGAGTGAAGAGAAGAAGGATGAAAGCAGTGGATCCGACTCTAACAGCGAAGAAGAATCTGACGATGAAGAACTTACTGAAGAGGAAAAGAAGTTCAAAAATGGAGGAAGGAGAAATAAGGTTTCCAATTCGTGGAGATTTGACGATCCTGTTGTCGACGAAAGTATATTGAAAGATCCAGACTACATTGCGCAATTGAATGCTATCAAACAAGAAGAAGAAAACAGATCAAGTTACATGAGACAAGTGGTTTCTGACAAGTTAAAAGATGCCGGTGATCTAGACAAGACGATAGATACTGAAGCCAATGAACCAACTACGATCAAGAGTTTCAGAAAAATGAGGAATGAAGATTTGGAGAAGTTGACATTCGGAAGCGACGATGAAGAAGATGATAACACCGGCAAGCCAGAAGTACGTGAATTCACGGCCGAAGAACGTACAAATTTCCTAAAACTACAGGAGAGAATCAAGCATCAGAAGGAAATGGACAAAATACTAACACGTATGAACAAAATCAACAACAAGCTTCCTACGCAAAAGGCCCAGGTTTTAGAGTTAGACTCCAAAGTCGGTGCTGATAACTACCGAGGCATCGTTGACGAGAGATTGAAGAACACCCACCAGAAGACAGACACCAAAGTGTTGGACGATCTTGTCTGCCAGATGAACGGAATCGATCTGAAAACAGATGAAGAAAAACCAAAGCGTGCCAACCACTTCGACCTCGACGATATGTTGAAGACCGGCTCCACCCTCCCCTCCAGCAAGGACTCCTCGGGAAAGGATACCGCCAGCATGCCCATCGTCCTCGACGACTCCGAGCTGGACGACTTCCTAGACTCCGTGTTGTAGTTGTACACCTATTTGTAATCCTCTGTATATCCCCTATCTAATCTCCAATCTAAGTCCCTGCTTTAACTCCACGCGATGCGGAGAGAAAGAACCGCTTCCCGACAATCGAACATTCTCGGGTCTTGCCAGTTGCACTGTTGTTCTTCCTTATCTCTTCTTCTCTTCTCTCCTACACACACGCTCTCTTCTGGCTTCTTCTGGCTTCTTCTGGCAACACACGGTGGATGGCAAAGATGTACATACCAACAAGACACAAGCTGAAACTCAGCCAGCTGAAATACTACACGCTTCTATCGTTACTTCTCGTTTCGATCTTTTTAGTCATCAGACCGAAAAGCGTGCCATTCCCACGTATACCCGACGTGCCTGCACACATTCCCTTCAACAAATCAGCAGAATGGAACCCAGATAAGAACATGACAGCATTCTCTAAACATGGTATGGTTGTTTCTGATTCCAGATATTGTTCTCAACTAGGCGCAGATATCCTTCAACAAGGTGGTAATGCAGCAGACGCTGCGATTACAACATGTTTATGTATCGGTGCCACCGACACCATGTTTTCCAGTGGTATTGGAGGTGGTGCATTCATCACAAGTTTGAAAGCGGGTGAAGACGCAATCAGTATTGATGCCAGAGAAATGGCTCCAGGTGCTGCATTTGTCGACATGTATAAAGGTAGAGAACACTACAGTCAATATGGTGGTTTAGCATCCGGTATTCCTGGTGAATTACTGGGTCTGTGGACATTATACAAGACCCACGGATCTGGCAATTTGACATGGGCAGAGTTGATTGAACCAGTTGCCAGCCTGATTGATAAAGGTTGGGAAGTGGATGTTAGGTTAGATTTTGCATTACAAGCACAACTTCCTGCGTTCAAATATTTCCGTAAAGATTGGGATTTTATTTTCAAGGATGGCACAAACACCTTATTGAAGAAAGGTGATATAATCAAACGTCCTGCATTGGCTAGAACATTCCGTCATATTGCTAAACACGGTGCGGATGTATTCTATGATCCAAAGGGATATATTGCACGTGCATTAGCAGCAAAGGTGCAAGAATATGAAGGTATTATTACGCCTGAAGATTTCGGTAAATATCATGTTGTCGTTGAAGATGCTATAAAGCTGAGTAATTTCTCTAATGATAACTTCACGATCTATTCAGCAAACGGTGCATCCAGTGGTACGGCGTTGATTTCCGGTTTAGCACTTTTAAATCAATTCGATAGTTTTAGTGAATCAGATTATGATACTGTTGAAACACACAGATTGGTTGAAATCATGAAATGGGTTGCCTCTACACGTTCGTATCTTGGTGATATCGGTTGTTACAACAAAAACACAACACAGATCAATGAAAAGAAAGAAAGATACGAGAGATTTTTATCTGAAGGATACATCTCAGCAACAAGACAAAAGATCAATGACAATAGCACAAACTCATGGGAAGACTATGATCCAGCATATGAACCTAATGATCCACATGGTACTTCCTCATTAAGTGTTACTGATAAAGACGGTAATGCAGTTGTTCTCACTACTACTGTTAACTTATTATTCGGTTCTTGTGTTCACGATCCAGTCACCGGTATCATTATGAACAACGAAATGGACGATTTCTCAGTTCCACACACGAGCAATGCATTTGGTTTAGCACCATCAGTTTTCAATTACATCGAACCATATAAACGTCCATTATCATCATCTGCTCAATCTATCGTTGTCAATGCCGATGGTGGTGTTGAATTGGTCATTGGTGCTGCCGGTGGATCAAGAATCACCACTGCCATTTTACAGGGTATTATGAGAACGATATTACAAGGTAAAGATATAACGAATGTGATTGCCAATCCAAGAGTTCATCATCAATTATTACCGGATAATATCTATTTCGAACATCCAATTAACAAGCAGTTGATTGATGATTTAGAAGGAAAGGGTCATGTTGTCGAATTGGTTAAGCCAATGACAGCAATGAATGCAATCCGTGTCACCCCGGAAGGTATGTGGGGACAAGGTGATTGGTGGAGAAAATTGGGTGTTGCAGTTGGTGTTTGAGAATCACCTCTTTGGAGATTTTACTTTTAGCTTTTTTACTTTAGATTAGATTATCTACTATACCCATTTATACATTTTGTGACAAATTATCATTAATTATTCAGCGTTGTAGAAATGACAATACTGTAACAAACGATATGAATCAACTTAAGAAATCGCATGAACGCTACAATTTCAGAAGAAACGTTAACTCCAATTACATAAATGGAGGCAATGCTTATAACAGATTTGGTAACTATCATGTGAATGTCAACGATGTCAAGGATGAAGGATTAGATTGATCGTCACTGGTTCGAAGATTTTCGTCATCAATTTCAAAATGACCGATGATGAAAATAGGGAGAGAATCTTAGGAATCTATTCGATTTCTTTGAAAGAAGCTATGGAATCAGAAGATAAGCAGAAGTGGATCGATGCAATGCTCAAGGAATACCGTAATTTGTTAGATCATGGTACTTGGGAAGTTGAAGTCAGTGAATTGGTTGATCCAAAAATGAAGAGATTGGTTGTCAAAACGATGTGGATATTGACAATCAAAAAGGATGGTACGTATAAGGCCAGATTAGTCGCACGAGGTGATAATCAACCGGCCGATACGTACAATGACACGTAATCTTCAACATTGAATGTTGAGTCGTTTAGGACTATTATTGCAGAGTCGGCATTACTTGGTTTCGATGTTCAATTCATGGACATCTCGAATGCTTATGTAAACGCAGATATTGATACGGATATTTATATTCAATTGCCAATGAATACCCCGTTTGTTAAGGTAATGAAAGGTGATGCTAATATTGTGTACGCTCACAAGATGTTAAAATCGTTATATGGCTTGAAACAATCTGGTCGCAACTGGCAATTAATGTTGGAGAACATTCTGATTAGTCTCGGTTTCGAGCATTGGTCAGATGTTCGATGTGTTATGCGCAAGAGGAACAAGAACAATGAAGTTATAGTGATGGTAGGTTATTATGTCGATGAACTGATTATTGCTGGTACGGATGAAGTTGTTTCTATTGTGATGGAAGAAGTCAAGAAGGTGTTTAAATGTACTACCACTGATTTCGATGAAGAAGGTTTTAAGAGCATTCTAGGAATTGAATGTCTTATTACGAAGGGTAAGATCGAGTTGAATCAAGGAAGATATATTTCTAAGCTGTGTGAAAGATTCAATATCAGGGAGTACCCATACAAAACTCCTATCGAACCGAGATTCTATTTCAATCCTTTTCATTGTGAATTATACTTGGAAAAGGAAGAATTGATCGAAAGGATTAAGCTGATGAGATCGGTGGTTGGTAGTCTGTTATATGTTGCTGGGGCAACTAGACCAGATATTCAATACGCTGTTAATTATGTCGCTAGGTTTGTCACTGTCCCTCATGATGAGATCATTAAACAAACCAGAAGAATTTACGCTTACTTGATGTCAACTAGAGATTTAAAGATCGTTTTTGAAAGAGAAAACGATATCAAGCTGATGGGGTACACGGATTCTGACCACTCTGGTGATAAATCCGATTATGTATCCGTTCAAGGTTCGATTCTGATGTATGCTGGTGGACCAATTATGTGGAATTCCAAGAAGGGGAAGGTAGGTCAGAGTTCAACAGAGGCTGAATTGTATGGTTTGATGCAAACTATCAATTTTACTATTCAGGAGAGAAGATTGCTGTCAATCATTGGTCAACGACCAATGTCTATACTGACAACAATAGTACCTCTAGTATAGCATGAACGGCACTGTGTGCCGCTACCAAGAGAACCCACCATTAAGGTCAATAAGCAAGTGGTGTGTACAAGATAGAGTGGACAGCAACGTCGAAACGAAAAATCTTCTCGACGGGACGGGGACGGCGACGCTGATCGACCTGACATGAAAGTTTAGAGTTTCGTGTCTGTGTATACCTTTCTTTGTAATTCTTTCCGATTGCAGCGTTAACCAACCCCGCCATGCCAGAGAGGAGCCATATAGATGACCCGGAACTGTGGGATCATCTTGTCCGAATATCAGAGATTGTGCAGCGATTGCAGTCCCTGCCCAAATCCAAAAACAATAATGAATCAGAGGAACTGACACGGTTACGTGCAGAGAATAAGAAACTTCAATTGGAGAATAAGGTACTACTTGAACGAATAGAACGGTTAGAATTGGTGAAACGAGATACGAATGAAGGAATGTTGCTTACACAGGACACGGTATTGAGTGAAAATCATTATGAAGATCCAGATCTGACTGATGTTTCACCTGTTAAATCACAACCTACACAGACATCACAATTGGATCTGACAACGGCAAAGAAAAGGAAGATCATATTTGATGATATGAATACCAGTGAGAAGAAAGTGAAGCTTGAAGCTTTGAGTGATGACGATACTACAGAACAAAAAGTGAAGATCGAACCTCAAAGCGACGCTGAAGACGACTTTAATATTATTGACGTTTCCCAGATTGAAGATTCACAAGGAAGTAGTCAGATCAACACACCATCAACGTCTATATTCCACACCATACTTGCCAGCAACAACAGCATAAACAAAGAAAAGGAGATCGACTTCTCAGAGAACCCGATCAATAAAAGAGTGTGGTATCCTGAAGATTTCATTTTGAATCCATTGCATGAAAAGTACATCAATGACAAATCATTGAATCTGAAGATGATTCCGAGTCCGATAGCTGAGTATTTCCGTAAGCAACAAACACATCTTCAGTCAGTAGCTATGAAAGACTTCAACAACGTCGCTAACGGTACCCAAGAGTCATACGAAAGTGAATCATCTTATGAAGAAAATGAAAATAAGTTGATTAAACCATCGCAAAATTTGAGAAAGAATTTAGACGATCCAAAAATATCGCCATTGTACAAATACGACATCAATGAATCCAATTTGAAAAAGTACCTCAAATACTTTCCGAATTTACTACGGTCGAGTAAAGTCAAAAATTGGCAATTTACAGATGGCGATGATAACGAAAAATCTGCGGATTTCTTGCTCACTCAAGATGTCGAAGAAAAGAATAAAAGGGCACGGGAAAAATCTAAATTCAATGCATTGAGAATGCTATATCAGGCGTGTTTTGCCGTTCAGGATGGTAAGCAGGTCGGCAAGTATATTTTCAGACGGAAACAGTTTAACGAAAAGGTCTGCAAGGCCGAAGTTGTCATTGATATCTCAATATTCAAATAGCTATGTAGGTGTATTAATAATTAATTAGGATTTATAAAAATTACAAAAATTAATAATAACAGAGAGAAGATATGATGAGATGTGATATACAGGTATGAATATTAAACTTTTTTTAATCTATTAAGAGGTATATTATTAATTTGGTTTCTTTTTTCTTTACTTTTTTGTATTGGAATCATTCTTGGATTCGTTTTCGATAAACTTATAATAATTAGTTAATGCAAGTAATGTTGGATTGAGATCTGCTGAAGATGCAGATGATGATAGTTTGAATCTTTTGGAGTTTTCAGAAACAGAGAATGACGATGAAGTCAACGCATCCTTTGGTTCGTCTTTCGAAGTACCGTAAAACAGATCTAATGGTAAAGTCTTTTGGAAGAGTTCGTATGCTGCCAACGTGAAACCGAATTGCGGAGATGATCTACAGATTCTGGCAATACCACCTTTGAAGAACGCCTTTGGACCTTCTTCGGCCATGATTCTCTTGAACGTTGGGATAATGCCGGAATATGCTTGTTGGCCCCTGACCGGTTTAGTTTGGATTCTCGTCTTGATGACATCACATGGAGTAGTCAGGAATGCAGCTGGCATACCTGCAGCGGTACCAGAGACTAGCAATTCCCAAGGTTCCAAGTTGGACCGTTTACCTGGCTTACCAGGGTCTAAGCCAAACACGAGTTTCTTGATGTTGGCATAAGCTGGGAAGTAGATACCGGAGAATGGGATATCACGCAACAGACAGGCGCCTGCACCACGATAGAGACCTTTGATCCCCAGTTCACGAACAACTTCAACGGCGGTTTTCGGATTGACAATCTTCCCTTCATCTCGTAACTGTTTGATGTATTCACCTTGAGTTTGCAATCTGATTTTGGACACTTCGAGGGGGTTGGTGACAATGACTTGACAAAAACCTGCGGTTGTACCAGCCAACACTTCCCAAGTCAATGTAATATCACCAGTTTTGGATTGTTTCTTACCGTAATTCCGAACCAAATCGTTCAGCACCAATTTGATGGCCTTTTCCGGGGCAACACCGACAAGTTGAGGCAACAAACCAGAGTACAGGCCGAGGATACCTTCGTTTCTCACCAATTTACGGAAACAGTCTGTGTAAGAGGAGTAAACGGAGTTGTTCTTTTGGTTTTGCATTCTCGTCTTGATGATATCGATAGGATACACTAGAGTGGCACCAATCATACCTGCAAAGGATCCCAATATGAAGTTATGGATGGAAGTGAAGAGATGAGTGAAGTTGTTTTCTGAGGATGAGGTGGATGTAGTTGGGATGGACTCGTTTGGAATAACCATATCGTCGGTCAACACTGCCAAAAGTTCTGTTGGGTCGATGGTTGGATGGCCCTTGAGGTGTTCATGCGTGAATCTGTTCCAGTTGAAGTAGAGGACGATTTCGTCCTTGGAGATGTTGTGGATGATGGAGTTGTCGTTGATGTAGTTGTATAAAGAGTTGGAGGTCAGGTAGAATTTTGGATTGTGGGATTCGTCATTGGTGACTTTTTCAAAAGTAAGATAGTTCAATTTTGGTAAATCTCTAATCATCTTGATGGTCTTGAATGTATCTTCATAGTTTATCTCTGCACCGTACTTGTTGAGAGCAAAGAGCTGCAAGTGGTCGGCCACCTTTGGAGAGAGTTTGTTGTAGAAGATGTCTTGGGTGATCTGTTTGAGTTGGTCTGGGGTGATGTGGCCGTTTTCGTTCTTGGAGGTGCTGAAGATGTGTTTGAGTTTGAGTCTTGGGAGTTCGTCCATCATGTTTGCAAAGTGCACGAAATCGATGGAACTGCCGGCATCGTACAATAGGCTATCCAAGTACTGTAAGTCCTCGGTGTTGTATTCCTTGACCAACGATAAGAATCTGTCCTTGGATAGGGTTGCGTCGAGGTTGTAGATGTTTGACTGTGGGGCGCTTGACTCGTACTTCTTACAGATGAAGAAGAGGAGCTTGTTGATGTCCAAGTCTAGGTCGTTGTGCTGGTGTTTGAAGGAGTTTGCGATATCTTTTGATTTCTGGTTTGGCAGAAGCAGTTGCAGTGAGAATTTCTCGAAGTCTGATTTGTCGATATAGCCCTTGTTTGTTGGATCGTTCACGATGTAGAGCAATCTTGTGATGTCGAAGGGGATATAGGAGGCGATCTTCGAGAGATACACCAAATCGTTGTGCTGGAGGTCGTCCGAGGAGAGGAGGGCTGTGAAGTCTTCGTATTTGAGGACTTTTCCAGCTGTGGCATCGTTGTATGTCTTCGAGTACTTGTCAAAGATGGAGTCGATGAAATCGATGCTGGAGGCCGGCGCAGAGCCGGTGACGGGGGTCATGGTGTTTTCCCTGGAGTATTTCCTGTTGTTGAGTACGAGCAGTGGGTTTGTCATGTCTGTTGGGGCTATCTTTGTGGAGGTTGTGAGTTGTTGAGGTTGTTGTGTCTTCTTATCAGCGCTGGCGGGTTTATCAGTAGAGGCGGAACCGGAACCGGACATGTTGGCGGCGGCAGTTGTCCCTGAGCTGGAGGACATTGTTGTTGATGAGGGAGCCGAGTTAATTTATACACAAGCAGGAGTATAAACAGATACAAAGGGCAAAGAGGAGTAAGAGAGAAGGAGAGAGGAGCTGTGACCAGCAGAAACACCTGCCACGGGCAACGGGTGGATGACTCAAGGCGGGAGTGAAAAAATCCTCGCTCCTCTCCCCCGGGCGTGTGGGGCAGATCGAGCTGAAATAGATCGAGCGGGTCTGCTTCTCCGCGCCGGCTGGGTTGCCCGATCGGGCAAGAGACGACATCGGAATTGATAGCTGATGCCTCGTCTAGTGCTAGTTCACGACCGTTACTAGTCCCGTTTTCCCAGTCTATTTCCACTGGTTTCAGTCTAGTTTCAGTCTAGTTTCACAGTCTAGTAACTAGCGTAGACGGCAAACCGCTTGGCCGCCGACGCAAACACGTCCAGCTGCCGGACACGCAACAAACTGACACAGCAGAGTCCACTTAGCACAAGAAGCACCCGGTACGTCGTCCTGCGCTGTCTGAGCGTGAACCGCTTCAAGTACCGATTCCACCCGACAAGCATGTGGTAGCATCCCGAGGCGACGAGGAGGTTCAACACCGCAAACGACTTCCAGAACGTCTCCTGCAAGCCATACGCAACATACGTCAAGTCGATCATCGAACTGTCGCCGTCGACGATAATCGGCACCAATCTCTCGTGGTAGATGTGGCCCGTCAAAAGCACGCAGAAACAGTACCCGGAGAACGCCAACGGACTCAACCCGAGCCATCTCGACGTGATCGACGGTCTCGAGCCGGCTCCAACAATGAATCCAATGCCTCCCAATCCTTGGTCGATGTCTTTCACCTCCACATCGTCTGAACTGCCCGTGATCTGCTTCGACTTCTCGAATTTCTCACGGTTGTGGTCTTTCTTGACGTTTCTCTTGCCGTATTTGACATAATTGTAGTACTTTCGGAGTAGATTGACCGCAACACCGCTGATCACGTGCAAGCCGGCACTGACAAATATACCAATCTCAATTATAGGGACGTGGTACAATTCTCGTCCCACTCCCATCAGATCATCTCCAATCTGCGGACCAAAGATGGACGGTCCGATGACAACGGCTGCCAAATGAAGCGCAGAAAACCCGCTGAATGGTATCACGGAGTACTGTTGAACGACTTTCAACACATTGATACTCTTGATTAAATATGGATGTGTCGTTCCACTCTTGGGCAACGACGCTGGGATCCCAGGAAGGGATGTCACTGGTTCAGGCTCAACCTCGTGTAGTCCTGACATGCTTTGTGGTGTGGTGTGTGGGTGTTGGTGTATACGCAGACCTACAATTACACACACCCACAACATGGGCAATGCAACAAACCCTGTCTCCAATTCATGTTCTTCTCTCTGTTGCCCGCCCGTTCCTCCACTCAGAGCGAGTGCTTTAATAAGCCGGGGCTGCCACAGAGGGGGGCGGGCTCGAACCGGGTGCCGTAGACAGACACAACGACACGGCTAACGCGCAAAGAAGGGGCACGGATGCGTATTTTATACCCCGCCTGAGTCCGCGCATAACACGGATTACGTAAGCGCTTACGTAAGTTTTGGCTTCTGACAAGAACTCACACACTAACACTTGTCCACTAGAAATATTACCTAAGTTTTCTCCTATTTTTCCAAATTCACTTTTCAAACCCATTTTGAGGGAATGCGAAGTAGATCACACTAATCATCCACCTATTTTCAATCTACTATCTTATTGTCAACTCCCCACTACTATTAATGCACGAGATACACGGCCAGACGGCTCTTGCGTAAGCACGACAGGCCCTCACGCGGTAAACAGAGCGGGAATACAATCTCCGCACCCACTCAGCGTCGGAAAATGCACCTGAAGCATTTTTCAACATGAAACTATTGTTTATTTTGGGTATATTATAGCATAAACACCATCCATCTACAGACAACTACACACACTCAACAGAAGAGATGGAAGACGTTTCTTCCTCCCGTTCTTCTGAAGAGGTCGACGACTTTGCGGATTTCACAATAACGTCGATAAATCCAGTCGATGAAACAAATACAAATAATGCAAACGTTCCATTTATCAGAGAATCTTTGAACAGATCCAAGTCGACATCTTCATTCGTCATCCCTCCACATAGAAAGAGCTCGATCATCGTTGCTGCAACGGGTGAAAAGATCCAACGGACGTACTCAACTTGGAAACAATTATCACAATCATCAGTACCTACAATCAATGATGTCACTGATAATGAATTAACACAGCCACTTATTCCAATTGAAACTCCAACAACACAGACCAATGGACCTGCGAACACATCTCAATTTTACACAGTTATCTCCTTGTTTGGTTCTTACATTCACAGTTTGATCACATTACCTATCATTAAAGCCTCAATTGCATATTTCCTAGCTTCATTGACAGTATATTCACCAACAATCTCAAATTTACTAGGTACTTCGGATTCCAAACATATGGTTTGTACTGTTGTCGTGTATTTCCACGCATCTAGATCCGTTGGTTCGATGATCCAAGCACTAATGTTCGTCTCGTTCGCATTGTTGTTCGGTATCGGTGTCAGTGTTGCGACGTTATCCCTCATTTCACTATATCTCGACGAAGAAGAAGGTAAATTACTCATATTCGACATAAATGAAATCAACATGCAATCTCCACTGATCATCTTCTTTACATTAGTCGTGTGTTCTATCTCACTTGGTCTGATTTCTTTCTACAAACACAGGGTTAGAAAACAGACGTTTAATACTGCATGTTCGTTAGCCGCCATTTTAATGATTTCATGTTTGATCAAAGAATACTCAAAGGTTTTGGATATGGATCCGACGAACGATGTGTTCATCCCATGGGACAAGATCACAAGTTCCATCAGTTGTGTGATTTGTGGTTGTGTTATCTCCGTCATCATCTGTTTCCTCATTTGGAAACAGTGGGCAGAAACAGCCCTGATCAAATCGATTTCTTCTGTAAAGACATCTATTGGTGATACATTGGCTTTATTATGTGACGTATTTACTAATGACAACTATACGATTAAGGATATAGACGCTGACAGAAAGAGAATTGCCTCGAGTTTTAAAGATTTGAAGGGAAAATTAGGCGCTTTGGATTCAAACCTCGAAGAAACAATGTTTGAATGTTTGACATTCGGTAAGGAAACCCAATACACCAATTATAAAGATCTAGTCCACTCTGAAAAGAGACTGATTGCATATCTTGGTGGTTTGAGAAGAGCCGTGGAATTCAAATGGGAAATGATTGAATTTTATGAATCGTTAAGACAAAAATCCGATTCTGCAGAAGACCCAGAAGCACATACTCCTGAAAACTGCGCTCTTGAATGTGTTATCGAAGAAGACGAAGATGAAGGTAGTCAAATAGATATACCTAATGATATTGTCGAAAACCCAGAAGAATTGATTCAACTCTTTTTATTCCATCTTGCCCCAAGTACAAAATCATTTGTCTTTACAATGGATCAAATATTAACAGGAAATTTATACGACAAGAACAATAAGGTCGAACAAGTCGTGAGACAATATTATATGAGTTTGTCGTTAGCCCGTGAATTATTCGAATCCCACCAAAAGAGCGCAATCGATAATTTATACAAACAAGAAATCTTCAGCAATAATGATTGCATCCATGAAAAAATCAACCAAGAAGAAGTTGCTGCAACATGTGCAAACTTCTCCTTCTTAATGACCCAATTCTCTACAGAACTTGAAACATTCTTAAGTATAATGATCACATCTCTCGACGAATCTGAATCTGGCACAAAGAAGAGTTTCAATTTCTTAAAATTCTGGAAAAAAGATAAGAATACGTTAGACGATATCGAGCGTAATCAATTAGTGCACACTGGCCAACTCGACGACGAATCTGTTGGCTATAAACTTTGGAAATTCACCAAGTTTACCAGAGGCGTTGATTTCCAATTTGGTTTCAGAGTCGGGTTAGGTGCTTTAATCCTCGGTGCATTTGCATTCTTAGACTCAACACGACACATTTTCAAAGAATGGAGAGGTGAATGGATCTTAGTCACTTATTGCATCATCATGAACAAATCTTTAGGCGGTACATCCATGACTATCAAATGGAGATTCTTAGGTACTTTTATCGGGGCATTTACTGCCTTTACCGTCTGGACTTTATTCTTCCCTAACGTCATTGTCTTAGCAATCATTGGTTTCTTTGTCTCCATTCCATGTTTTGACATTATTTTGAATTGGAAAGCTAATAATGCATTTGGTAGATTCATCTTATTAACATACAACTTAACAGTTTTGTATTCATACACCATGTCATTAAACGATACATCCGACGGTGATGATTGGGAAGGTGGTGGAAATCCAATTATTTGGGAAATTGCATTCCATAGATACATCGGCGTTAGTTTAGGTGTCGTTTGGGCGATCTTAATTACGCTGACGCTATTTCCAGTTACTGCACGTAGTAGAATCAAGAGAGGATTATCCGTTTTGTGGTTACGTATGGGTATCATTTGGAAAAGAGGCGCCTTATACACCCACAGGGATGATTACGAGCAAGAAAGATTGGAGGGGTTAAGAGGCTTGAAAGACTGTCATGCCATCATGGATGAATTGAGAATCTTGTTAAAACAAGCTCCAATGGAAGTCAGATTAAAGGGTCCGTTCCCAACGGAAGTTTATACAAAGTTGATGGATGGTACTGAAGGTATTCTTGATGCGTATGAAAATATGAACTCAATTGTTGACATTGATCCATTGTTAAGTCCTGTCGAATCCGTCGTTTTGGATAACCTACGCGATGAAATGAATGAATTACAAAATCGTGTCTTTTTGGTGTTTTATATGCTTACCTCTGCCTTGAAATTAGGAATCCCATTGGCAACCGATCCTGCAACTACTGAAAACGCCATGAATAAACTGTTGAGTAAGTTAGGTGACGTCCGTCGTACTGTTGAAGCAAGAAAGGAAATAGGTAAAATCACTGGTCTTGAAAATACAGATTTCGTTTTGCTTTATACGTACTGTCTGGCTACAAATTCTATTGTTAACGAATTGGCTAAATTGATGGAAGAAGTTGTGCGTTTGTATG
>JAJMLU010000519.1:30949-41393 GCA_030569835.1 Pichia sp. NRRL Y-27261
TGCTGTTCCACTTGATGTTATCTTACCAGCATTATTCAGCCACTTACCATTAGAAACCGGTTTCGAAGAAAACACTCCAATCTTTCAACTTATCATTAAGTTATCCACCGAAGAAAACTCATGGATCAACTCTAACATCGCTGCTATCATCACTTACTTCGCTGCAGTCTTTGAAAAGGAAGCTGAAAAGGACAAGCTTATTGCTGAAAGTACTTTAGGTAGAGAAGAAAACATTGAAAGATTAAACCAATTTGCAGATGACGAACTTAAGAGTAGAGTTGTCGAATACTTAAAATGGTTGAACACCAAGAGCAATGGTGCTGTTGCTGCAAACCCAGTCTTGAGCGCTATTGTTGCTTAAACAAAGTAGTCACAACTTGTATTTATAGTTTTGTAATTCATCGAAATTGCATTTATCCCACTCCAAAAAACTTTACATTCTTAAATATCTCGATTTTATAATTTTCGAATAAATTTACAGTTACAATTAATATCATACAGGAAAGTATTTTTGTTAGATTTATAAAAATAGTTTTTTAAAATGGTCTATGTACAGATTTACAGAATGGTTCATAAAATGTGGGTCCATCATCCTTATTTCTTGGATCTGGAATCACTGACAGTGTTTAATAACAATGCTTCGTTATCTAAGAAGACTCTGTTTGGAGACTTGGACAGGATTTCAGCGATTTCTTTAGCGGTTTCTAATCTCTTTAATTCAACATAATCCTTGGACTTCTTAATGGCATCACCAATCAATTCAGCGGATTTAGCTTCACCCTGGGCCTTAACAACCATATATTGCTTTTCTTGGATGGCCTTGTCGACGATGAAGGTGGCTCTCTGAGCATCTTGTTGTGAGATTTGCTTTGCTTCAACAGCGGTGGAGAATTCTGGAGAGAAAGTCATTGCAGTAAGAGAGACATCGTCTAACATAATGTTGAAGTATGAAGCTCTCTTGACTAAGTTTTCTCTCACAAGTCTGGAAACCTTTTCTCTTTGGGTGATCAATTGGATAGCATTGAATTGGGCAACGACAGCCTTTAAGACTTCGTTAACGATGGATGGTAAAACTCTTTCGTCATAATCTTGGCCTAAAGTTCTGTGGATAGTTGGTAATGCATTGACGTCTGGTCTGGATAAAACTCTACAGGAGATGTTAACCATTTGTAAATCCTTGGTACCGGTTAATGAAGCAACGGTTCTTGGCTTTGCTCTGATATCGTAGACAGTTGGGAATTGTAAGAATGGAATCTTGATGTGGGTACCTTCACCAACGACTTCTGGTCTGATACCGACCAATCTGTCGTACATGACGGCTCTTTCACCACCATTGACGTTGAAGAGGGCGCTTTCACCAATGACGACGACGGCACCGAGCAAGATCAAACCACCGAGACCGAATAATGCACCCTTTGGAGATGCACCACCACTTGGTCTGAAACCTTGACGGCCTGGGCCGTTAGAGGATTTGGAGATGTCTTCTGCTTTCTTTTGCAAGTCTCTTGCGAACTTTTGCCAGTCGTTGCTGTTCATGTTGTTGTTGGATGTACTGTGTGCTGTGTAGAGGGGTCTTTCTGCGAGAGAAGCAGCTTCAACATGCACTCTCTGAACTGCCTGTCTCTTTCATGAAGGCAAAAAGTTGCAGAATCCGTGGGGGCCTCAGTTCGGGCTGTGCTGGCACCGGCGGTGCACGGGTGTGCGGGGTTGACGCTCCACCGCCAGAAAGCTCAGCCCTTTCCGTCTTTCTCTGGTGGCGTCGGGAGGTTATGGGCGTGTTGCCCAGAGAAGGGGGGGGGGCATATAAGGGATACCAGACACCCACAGCACAGTCATACAGAAGTATCAACACCACAAACATGTCCATCGATCCCTCAGACATTCAGAGAGCCGTGGCGGACGGCAATGTTGGAATCGTCAAGAGCTTACTTTCCAACGATCCGAAACTAGCATTGAGCAGAGACGCCGATGGTAGAACTCCATTGCACTGGGCCACCTCTTTTCAGAATAAAGCCTTGGTAGAAGTCCTCCTCAACCCATCAGAGTACGCCAAAGACAAGTGCGAGAAGAAGATTGTTGTCGATATCGACGATTACACGGACGATTCGAACTGGACGCCATTCCACATCGCAGCATCTACTGGCAACCTGGACATTTTCATACTGCTAGCCACACACAATCCATTTCCGGATCCGGATCTCCAAACATCCACAGGCCAGACGGCTCTCCACTACGCCGTCAGTAAGAACCACTACGAAATCGTCGAATATCTACTCAAGGAGATGAAGGCCAGTGCCAGAATCAAGGACAATAAGGGCCAATTGCCATTACACAGAGCAGCAGCAATTGGATCCGAGAAGATGGTCCAGATGATTGTCGAGGTGGGCAAGTCGCCATTAAACACCACCGACTCTTTCGGATACACTGCCTTGCACCACGCCTTGGCCGAGGGACACGCCGATCTCGCCCTCCAGCTGGTGAAATACGGGGCGGACTGGAAGAAGATGACCTCCGACGGCGAGTCGGCCTTCGACGTGGCTCTCAACGACAAGGTCAAGGTGTTCTTCAAGAAGGCCCTTGTCGGAGAAGGCTTACTCGAAGAGGAATAATCTGCCAACCTGAAACCGCTGACGTAAGCACACGCATTTCTAATCACAAAAAAATTTTCATTCTTCTCATTCCAGAAAGTTCCAGATTAGGGTGGAGCCTGGAGATGGAGATATCCTGATCACTTTCTTGCCACTTACTCCTGTAATACTAACATCCCAGAGCTATATAAGCTGCTTCTTTCCCGTTTACGTCTGTATACCACACCCCGTTTAAACATCCCCGTTTAGATCTCCCACTAGTACCATATAGAATGCAACACTGTTCAGAAGAACATATAGACAAGAAACCAAGAACAATGTCACAAGAAGCACAAAACACCACCACTCCAGCCCCAGCTGCAACCACAACCGAAGAACCAAAGAAAGAAAACTTATTCCAAACCGTCGGTGAAATCGCCGCCGAAGCAGATGCAGAAGAAGATGATCAAGGTTTAAGACAGACCGGTGCCGAAGATGCCCAAGGTCATCCAGTTCAAGAAGTCGATTCCCTTTGTATGAGATGTGGTGAAACTGGTGTAACCAGAATTTTATTAACAACAATCCCATACTTCAAAGAAATCGTCTTAATGTCATTCTCATGTCCTCACTGTGGTTTCAGAAACAGTGAAATCCAACCAGCATCTGAAATTCAAGAAAAGGGTTCCAAATACGTTTTAAAGATTGAAAACGCCGAAGATTTCAACAGACAAGTCGTCAAGTCCGATTCATGTATATGTAAGTTTGTCGAATTAGATATTGAAATCCCAGCAGGAAGAGGTCAATTGATTACTCCAGAAGGTTTACTTACTGAAATGATTGAAAACTTACAAGTTGATCAAGATCAAAGAAAGACTTTACAACCTGAAATTTACGAAAAGATTGAAGAATTAATCGTCAAGGTTCAGAAATACATTGACTGTCAACCAGGTACCTTACCAATCACCCTTATAGTTGATGATCCAGCTGGTAACTCCTGGATTGAATATGTTCCAGGAGAACCTCAACACAAATGGAGTTGTGTTAACTATCCTAGAACTCCAGCTCAAAACGTTCAATTAGGTTTGATCTCTGCTGATGAAGTTGCATACCGTGAACAACAAATCCACAAAGAAAAGGAAGAAGCTGCAAAGAAATTGGTCCAACACGCACATGATAACGATAAGGCTGCAGAACCAATTAACGACAATCCAAGAGCAACTGGTTTAGTGTCGGACCAATCTGAAATTGAAAATTTCTCCAACGAAGTTGAAACTTTCCGTGCTACCTGTTCCGGTTGTTACTCTCCATGTGAAACTCACATGAAATTAGTCAACATTCCACATTTCAAGGATGTCGTCATCATGTCCACTGTTTGTGATCACTGTGGTTATAAGTCCAACGAAGTTAAGACCGGTGGTGAAATTCCAGATCACGGTACTAAGATTGCCCTTATTTGTGATGATCCAGAAGATCTTGCTCGTGATATCTTAAAGTCCGAAACTTGTGGTATGAACATCCCAGAGTTAAGTTTAGATTTAACCCCAGGTACCTTAGGTGGTCGTTTCACTACCATTGAAGGTTTATTAAGACAAGTTAGAGATGAATTACACTCAAGAGTTTACACTCAAACTTCAGATTCCATGGCTCCAGCAACTAAGGCTAGATGGAATGTCTTCTTTGACAACTTAGATAAAGCTATCGACGGTAAGATGAAGTTCACCATTCACATGATTGATCCATTATCCTCATCTTACATCCAAAACGTTTACGCTCCAGATGCTGATCCAAACATGACCATCGAAGAATACCCAAGATCTGCCCAAGAAAACGAAGATCTTGGTTTGACTGACATGAAGACTGAAAATTACGAAGTTGATCCAGAAATAATGGACGCTGCTGTTGAAACTGCAACTGCTCCAGCTCAAACCGACGCTTCAAACTAGATAATATAATTTTGTACAGTTTTCTTCTATAAAACTTATTTTCTACATAATTTAACGACTTCTAATAAACTACTTTTAATATATTTGTTTAAAAATGTTCCGGAATTTATTTAAATCTGACTATAGTCAGAGAGTGTATAGAATTTAGTAAAAATGAGTATAAAAATGTAATAGTAAAGATTAAAGATGCAGAAATGTAATATTTTTTCTTTGTAATTGTAATTTTAATAATGTATGAATGTTTATCTGATAACATCATCGTCTGAAATAAAACTTTCAAAACTTTGGTTTGCAACGTAAGCATCACTGAATGGATTTCTACTACTTGCAGACATGACTCTATACAAGTTGTTGTTGAAAATAGGATTTTCAGGATCATCGACTCTGGTCGTATTGTCTGTAAGAAATTCATATGAAAGATCGTTACCAGTAAGACTGTTTCTCAACTCTTCCTTCAGCATTTCCCTTTCTAATGGTGTAGCACGTGTCATTTTCTCAAATATTTTCATCTTGTCAACGGCAAACTTATAACGTAATCTTGTGAAAATCATCTTGATTGTAGAAACAATCTTAGCTTTTCTTAATTCTCTATTGATGTTCTTAATTTGGGTCGAGTGTCTTAAGAAATCTTCAAGGTTCAAACATGTACTATCTTCAAATCTAGAATAGTAACCAATAACAAGAAGAGATTCTTTGAATGGGATCTTTCTAATGATAGTACCATCATCTTCTTCAGGATCGACACTGATTTCAATCGAAGATGCCAACAATTCAGAAATAAGACGTTCGTATCTCATTCTTCTCTTTCTTGCCTTTCTGAAATCAATAAATGATAAAATTTCTTGCATACGAGTGATATTGAATTCGATATCATAACCATTGTTTGGATCCTTTTGAATAACAGTCTTTTCAGCGATTGCAGGTAATGACAGGTACTTTGGATAAACATGATATGCTAGGACACCATCAAGAGAATGCATGAATTTGAACAAATCAGCCTCATAGATATAACCAGAACCATTGACATCTAAACAATTCCATGCCCGCTTGAACTTACGAATTTCTTCTCTCGTGATCAATTTATGTGGTCCTGAACCATGGTAGATATAACTGAAATTTGTAATAACAACAGAAACCAAAATATTCAAGAAGATATACATTGAGAGAATATTCCAACAAATGAACAATAATAATGCCAGTACCTTTGAACCACAATCTGAATCACTGTATCCATTATCTGTACAATATGGTTCTCTTACTTCGAAATCTATCATGATTTGATTCCAACCTTCACCGAAACTGTTTCTGAATAACATAATCAGCGCCTTTGTAACTGTTCTAGCATTCATATTACCAGTGGTATTATCACCTAATCTAGTCAAACCAAACAATTGGTTCAATGCAATTGCGAAAACCAAGAAAAGAACCAACCATGTATACAACAATGAAATCAAAGAGAACAACCCGGTTGAACCATACTTGATCAATTGGTTAAGCATATCAACTTGGGGAATAGTCAAACATAGCACTGTAACAAGGAGCGATTTGTTTATATTGGTGAAAACTGTCTTTTCACTGACACCAAAAGAAATACACGTCATTGTCAAAGCTGAAGCAGTAACAATCATCATAAATAGATTCATCTTATTCGAATAAAACACACGAGCACCTAATGAAAATTGAAGCAGTAGCATATGACCCAATAAAATAGTAGTAGTAACGACAAAAAGACAATTTCTTGCAGTACTACCACCGTAAGAGTAAGGATAACTTTCAGAAATCAAGAGTGCAAAATGTGCCAATAGTGTGATTCTGATTAAACCAGTCCATACACCGTTTTCCTTAGAAACAAACTTGAATGCTTTCTTCTGAAATTCACTGAGTTCACCGTCATCTCTTCTCTTCGATGGTTTGACCATACTCAACACCTTCTTGACTTCATACCAACCATATTGCTCATCGTTCAAGAACGCGACTCCTGTTTGAAGAGAGTAATTATTAATGATAATAGAGATGAACAAATTGATAATGAAAACAGCAGAACAGAAGATGAAGATAATAACAAAGACACCATTACCAGCAGATGCGAAAAGACTAGGTTGTTCACCATATTCGGTGATGTTCATAACACTGGTCAACAAATCAACCCAACCTTCCAATGACAAAATTTCGAATAAGGATTGAATCGATGCACCAAAATTGTCAAATGATAAATAGGGTGTCTGGACATAGTTTGGACTGTATATATCCCATTTGAACACAGTATTTGAATATTCTAACGAACAGCTGGAAAGATCAGATACACCATCGGCACAATATGAGAGTTCATGACTGAAAATATTCAAACCCCATAATGCGAATGGAAGTAACAAGGATAGAGAAACCAAAGCAGCAGATAAAATCTTGTATGCACCCGAAATAATGGCAAAATGGAAAACCAATTGAGATTCTTTAGTGATAGTCAAAAGTCTGAATGCACGCAATGCTCTTAATGCACCGAATGTAACCAGTAATGAATAGTTATCATTAAGAACAGACAAAACTGTAACCCAGAAAGAAACCAAAACAATGAAATCCAAAAAGTTCCAGGTTGATTTAAAATATGAACGAGGACCAAATAAACAACCATCAGCAATAATCTTCATGAAAAATTCAATAGAAAAGATAACCATGAACACGACATCAGCATAACTTGTCCAGATGTTATATGTGACCGAACTAGAAAGTGATCTTCTGTACAATGGAGTTTCATAACATGCCAAAATGACGACAACAACAGATGCCAAAAACAGGAAAACATTAAATGCATACATTAACTTAGGTGCTGGTTGTCTACCTTCTGTTCTTTCTAAATTGTTTGGAGAAACAAGCATTTGACAAAACCTTCTAACTGGATTGTAGTTAGTGAAAACCATTAAACTTCTATCAACTTTCCTATCCTTTCCTGTGTTTCTTACACCTGAACTGAAATCACTAAATGGGTTAGCCACATCTAAAGATGTGACATCATCTAAACTTGTCGAACTGTGCAGAAATTGGTAAATCATAAATGTCACCTTCTTAACATACTTACTGGTGGATGATGGCACACTATTTGGGTTTTGATACTTTTTAATGACAGCCACAAGTTTATTCTGCACAAGTTTTAATTTGGCCAAAACATGTTGTGTAACAGTCTTCAAAAAAAGCGAATTTTCCTTATATTCATTAATGATATTCTTCTTCAGTTTTCTAACGGCTTGTCTGATCATATCATCATCGTCATCAAAGTTATCCACATCAATTGGCGATTGTCCATTAGCAACCAACAATTCATTCATATGCACGATGAAATTGTTAGCTTCATCAGAAACCGCATTTCTATCAAAATTGTTCTTCACTAAATCGACCAAACCTTCATGCTTGTTGTTTTTAACCTTTGCAACACACGATTTCACAAATTGCTTGATTTGGTTGACTCTCTTTTCTCCTTCTGGCAACTCCAAGTTATCGGTAATAATGGCAATGAAAATACTCAACAAGACGGTATTCGACATCACGAACCACGCAAGCAAATAAATGGAAATGCAAAAGGCAGTGAATGTCGTCTCTGCATATTGTTCAGTTGTATACAACACCGTAGTCCAATTTTCAGTAGTCATGATAATAAATAATGAAACGAGACAGTTTGGCAAATTGTACATAATCCATTGTTCGTTATCCATTTCATCAGCAGGAACAACACCTTCAAACAATCTTGACATGATAATACTGACGAAATATAATAACATAGCACCGAATAAAACCAATTCCGCAAATGGTTTCGTTCTCTTGAATGCCAATTCCCAAGATTTTCTGACCGGCTTGATGAAAATGACAACTCTGTAGAATCTCATAATACCAAAAATGGATAACCAGCCATAGACGATTGTATCTAGAGCTTTGAAAACAGGCGGTAGACTTGAAATAGTAGCTAAAACTGCACTGAATAAATCGACCCAATTGAAAATAGAGTAGAAAAACACTCTCCAATTTCCAACATAGATGAAAAGTCCCATTCTGTAAACGATCTCAACCATCATGATGATACTAGTAATTAAATCGAGACGATTGTAACTAGAACTGAACGCACCATCCTTACGTATCTTAGTACAACTCATGATAAAATAGACCAAAATGACAAGAATGAAGATAATATCGATTCTCTTGCTGATAGTGAAAACCTTGTACTTGCTTGTGAATCGATTGTACTTTTCTTCATACTTACTATGCCAACTTGTATGTAGCTTTCTGGACTTATCTTCTCTTTTGTAAGAATGGATAATAACAGCAACTGCTAGATTGATCATCCAGACAGTCAAGACGAAAATGGAAATGATAAAAAATAACGAAGCAACCATCGAATCACTGTCCATTGTATAATACATGAGATCGGTGAAAGTATTTGCAGACATAATGACGAAAACAGATTGAAGAGACTCTGCAATGTTATCAAATGAAACTCTGCCATTATATGGATTTCCCGTCATGACACATTTGGAATAAACAGGACACGTGAAACCTTTGACACTTCCTTCACGAATGTCGTCAACATATGGTTGTGCAATCAATGTGATTGGATCCAAATACGACCCGCAAAATTGGAACTCGTTGTAATAGGTATCGGTAGCATCATCGGGATTAGTCCAAACACAATGACGTCTGAATGACGCTTTGAAAGATTCAACACCAACAATGGATAAAAGCACCCAGAAACAAAGTAGCAAGATGATGACTTGCTTTGATTGAACAGCAGCATCTTTCAAACCTTTAAGGATGACTCTGGAACCTTTGGTTATATTTAAAAGTCTTAAAATTCTCAAACACATCAATGATCTGAAAACTTGGTATTTGCCGATATCCGATGCATTCAAAGATAAGAAAAACGAAACCCAAAAACAAACAATCGAGATGAAATCAATTCTATTCCATTCGGTTCTTAAATATGCATAATGGATAGGATGGTCCTTGTACTTATCCTTTGGATTAACTGAATTGTCATCGGATGTACTTGATTCACCACCAGAGGAAGATGCATCGCTTGATGTATTACCATTAACACTCAAATTGAGAAATGATGGATTCTTGGGGAGTTCTTTATTCTTACTTCTGATTCTAATCCTATTGAATTTGTTGGAAATATACGCTGCTCGGTTTTTGATATATTTCGATTCCTTCATATTATTCGCCAATTTTGAATAAAACTTCTTCAACTCACTTTCGTATCGCTGTAATCGTAGCACGCGAACCATTTGCGAATCATCATATAAACCAAAAGCAACCATCTTGGCGATCATTTCAACGGTGTAGATGAAATAGAAAACGAATAAAATCCAGTCTGCCGATGTATATTTCTTAGCATACACATAACCATTTTCAAACTTCCATTGTTGGTAAGATAGTATGGCAACTTGAATGATCAACATCAATGTGAAAACTTGGTTCATAGCTGGATAGGTAAGAAGTAAATAACATGCCTTTCTGATCTCTGATTTAGAACTGAACCTTTTCAACGACTTACCAAACAATGGTAATTCATCCTCAACGTTGGTCTCACCAGTCTCAATGGGTGATGAGGTTTCACTGCTTATATCATGTGTGGTGTTAGCATTGTGAATTTTATTTGCAAATGGATCAAGCGAATAGATTTCACCTTGGGTATTGTTTAGGAGGTTATTGTGCTCGGTTTCGTTCATATAATAAGTGTACACCGATTCCAGATCGAGATCATCATTGATTCTATCAGGAGATTGTGTCGTGCTAGTATCTAACAAGAATGGATCATCATTTGAATGTGAAGACACCGATGATGATGAATGATCGAAGTATGATATGTTCTCGGATGCATCGTCTGGTGAGACCCTAGGTATCAATTCAACTGTGTCCGAGTTAACCAGATTTGAGATTTTAGCAAAG
>JAJMLU010000519.1:41403-53037 GCA_030569835.1 Pichia sp. NRRL Y-27261
CACGTTAGAACCTAGATTGTTTGGATCAGTTGAATCTGGTGGCGGATGGCTTGGAAGTGCCGGTGGAGGGGGGAATAGACTGATATCGGGCTCGCCGACGCTATTTTCGACTTCCAGAGTCGAATTATTGAGTGTGTTATTGTTGTTGCTCATGCTGGTGTATGCAGATGTGTTAAATGCTGGGTTTGTAGGAGACAAACTATCCATATAGTCGTCAACCTGAATTGTGGGAACATTGAAATTGATGCTCACGAGTGGGATTGCTTCGTTGTTTTCTAAATCATGGTTGAATGAAATGGAATTCGATCTTGATCTCGTGCCCGTGAATGAATTTCTTGATTTTCTCTTTCTTTGTCTTAGAGAAACGGTGGAATAGTTGGAATTCGAGGAAACATTTGAAGAGCTGATGTTGCTAGCATACGCCTGTGGAGTTTGTAATAGGTGTTTGGAACCCTTTGTCGGCATCCATGCACTTTTGAAGAGCGCATCGTCTAACGCCGAGGTGAAATCGTGGTCTAAAAGGTCCTTTGTTTGATCTGGGAATTTCTGGAAAGAGATCGGGGTATTCAACCTCGGAGAAAATCTCGGGGATCTTGGGGAAAGTCTAGGCGACAGTCTAGGCGATATTCCTGGGGATATTCCTGGTGATGTTGACGATGATGACTTCCCTGGAGATAATTTCATATGCGCATGATTTGCTTCAGGAATCACAATTTTGAGAGGTCGTTTACCGCCTTGTGGATTGTGGGTGTCTATTTCTAGATTGCTGTTGTTTTTCTTCTTGAGCTGGTGGATCGTGTTCATCACTTGGTCTTCTATTCTCTCTGTTTTGTCTGTGAAGATGGAGAGACGTTTATAATTGGCGTCATTTGAGTTTCTGTTGGCCTCTATCGAGCGCTGCCCTATTGCTGGCGGCTTTGCATGGTTGTGGTTTGTCGGCATCAATTCGAGATCCGAGAAGGAGTCGTTGTCGGAGTCATCAGAGACTCTGTTGGTGGCATCGATCTCGTGGTTCTCACTATCACTGATGTGGTCGATGTTGTTGTCCACGGTAGAGTTGGAGAACACTATACGTGGCGGGTTGTTCGTGGGCATTGTTGCTGTGTCTCCAGCACACTCAGGATGCTTGCTGTGGGGCCTCTGTGGGGTGTGTGTGGAGGGGAAACTGGGCAAAAGCAGCAGCAGAAGGCTCCAGACGTGTCCATCAGAGCCTCCAACAGCTTCACCCTCCATTAACCCGCCCTGGGCCCTGGGCTCACCACCTGTCTCTGCGTGAGGCTTCCAGCCTAAAAATAGGAGCGGCGAGCTGAAATTTCAGCGGCCCCCAGAGATCCACCCTTTGCACCCTTCCCTGGCGGCGGGGTGGAAGAGGACGGGGGGTGCCGGGGCATGGGGGACAGATGGGGGCAGCTGGAGGGATAGTATTGGTTGATTGCATTTCAATCAACAGATCCACAAGACAAATGCCCAGTGCTGAAGCCATACAAACCCCCGTTTGCCCCATCTACCCCATGCCCGAGAAGGCCCTTCCCGAATAGGCAATGCGGACTGGATTCTCATGCTAAGTCCGTGACGGCTGGAAACCCGCCGTTATCTACACGTTTTACCCGGTGCTGTGTGTCTGTAAAGTCGTTAAGTCGTTATAAAAATAAATGGTAGAATATATATATTAAAAGAGCAGTAGAAAGAAGCGGCATATCACATCGAGCTATGCACCGGAAGAGCTGTCGGCACTCATGTTGCTGACATCACTGCCTCTTCTCGAGTTCTTCACGTCGGCATAGTACGACCATGGCACGTTCTGGAGGTTCGGAGTGGTCTTGTCGGTATTGGCGTAGTAGGCAGAGGTAGCAGAAGTGTACTTTGGGTCGTGTTGCTCCGAGACGGACATCTCCACTGTTTTGGTGTAAGAGGAGCCCGTGTTACCGTTCTTGAGACCCGTGTTGTGTGAGTGGTGGTTGTCTCTGTAAATCCAACGATCAAGGAATGATGACATGATATAAAATTGCAAGTAGTGTTTGTTGTTGTGAGTTGTATAAGCTTGTGTGTGTGTTTGTTTGGCGTAGAAAGAAGAAAGATGTCTGCTAAACTACACACCTCTGGGACAAGGACGGGGGCCACAGGCCCAATTTATAGAAAACGGGATAAATTGGACAAACTGGATGCCCCTAGTAAACACCACCCACCTACAACCCCGCCTTGTATTGCCACGACGCTGTGATGCGTCCACGACGTGGCCGTGGACGGTCAACTGTAGAGCAGAAGCAGAAACCCCACTGCCCCTCCCGGGCGGTGTGACGCTCTTGATGACTTCCTCCCAGGCTTTCTGTGGCTGGATTTCTTTGGCTACGATAACGACTTTTTTGTTTGTTTGACTTATACTTGCTTACACATCGTGACGTCTATAAACTGGTTAACTAATTCTATGTACACGGTCCAGTCTGGCGGTGTTCGTCCATCTTCTACTTCTTGGCTTCGTTATTGGCGGCTTCGTTATTGGCCTTCTCGATCTTTCTCTGGATGTAGGCATCACGGATCTGGTCGACGTACTCGTGCTTGTGCTGGTTGTCGACACACTCCTTCATGGCTCTGGACTCCTCCTTGCACTTGAACAGCACACCGAGACCGGCGAAGTACTCACACTTCTTGAACGCCTGCACGTGTTCGTCACAGTTCTCCCACACCTTCTTCTGGTACTCTTCCAACACCTCCTTCTCTTCTCTAGGGGTGAGGATCCAGCCGGGAAGACCGCGGATTCTCTCTTTCTTGTTGTCAGGATCAAACCAACCCATGCTGCTGTCTGTGATGTGTGTGTGTGGTGTGGTGTGCAGCCCAGCAGGAGAACAAACTGGGTTGTAGTAGTAACAAACTTGTTCTCCTCGAGTCACTCCATTTTGCTCGAAACCCGGCATTTTCGCATTTTTATTTTTTATTTAGCTCCCAGCTAACGTAAGCACGCAGAGCCGTTTTCCTCTTTTGTCCGATTTGTTGTTGTTTGGATGTATGGTACACCTCTTGTTTCAGGTGGAACGGAGCCCTCTCCACCCAGGGGCCACCAGCACACACAGTACAATGGAGTCGCTAGCTACACCCATCGAGGAGATCATCTCCGTTTTTGACATCCAGAACGACCTCACGCTCATAGACACGATCAGCAGCAAGATCCAGCAGATGGACTCCATCAAAGATCAGAACCTCACGTCCTACTCCATCAGAATTGACGGTACGTACACCACACATTCTCCATTTCACAGCCACCATTTGACCACAATACTAACATTACCACCCTCCACCCCGCTCCACACAGATCTCAAACGACAATTGGAAAACACGCTATCTTCAATCAAAAGTCTCAAGACGTCAAGCCAGACGAAATCCACGAAATCCGAGCTCAAGAGGCTCGAGAACGAGATCTTCAACTCGGCAAGAAGCTTGACCAGTCTCAACATGGAAATCAACTCGTTGAAGCTATCATACAACGAAAACTTGAAGAAATTAGACGAACTCGAGTCCGAACTCTCTAAACTAAACGACAAGTTCATATCTAGCACGGTCAACTTACAGCTCAACGACTCCAAATCCGTCGACGAGAACACGAACTTGATCAAGCTGAAACTATACCAATCGATGGGCCTCAAGTTCAACCCGGATACCAGAGAGGTGCTCATTCTCAACAAGAAGAAGAACACCGTATCGTTGTTGACTATCGACGACACGTACAGCGAGTACTTCATCTCCAACTACATCTGGGATAACATATAACGAATCCCTCTTTCAATCTGTATAATATCTGTATACTAGTAATGATAATAATAGAGTATTATAATACAAAATCTTATAAATAAATGCGTTTATATATTCATGTGTATCTAGGTATGTACAAGGATGACTGTTCTTTTGTCTGAGTTCGTTGGATTCGTTGTGTGATGTTCTATTAGGCCCACTCCAGACTTAGAAGTTTTCTGGGTTGTTTCTGAATGATAACTTGGTCCATTTTGGAACAAAGTGAACACCCTTTCTGTATCCTCTGGCATGCTTGTTGAAAACTGTGTATTTATCCTTGGATAACATCTCGTTTTCCTTAGGGAAGTTAAAGTGCAGGTCGTTGATCTTCTTGGCAGACATGCTGTTGGCCTTCAATCCTTCGTACAAGGCGGCTATATTGGAATCAACAGTTTGCATTCTGTGTCTTTGTCTTCTCTTTTGTGGTGCTGATAATCTCCAGGATCTCTTCCATAGAAGACCACTGAAACTGACGGCGGTGGCTCTGAACGGACCGAACATGGTGCTGTGATGTGTGGTTGTGTCGTGTGTCGGGTGTGTGTGCAGACTGCCCCATTCCCAGACCCAGAACCGTCACCGTCTTCTCCAACAAGGAAGTGTCCATTTTCATTTTCACCCGCTGGAGCTCTGAAATTTCTTCTGCCTGGAAAATCCGCCGTCGCGTCGATTTTCCCCCAAAGCTCATTTTTTTCTTTTCTTCTCTGACATGAAACTGAAACTTTTGACACGAGTTTTGCACTCCTGGAAGGCTTCTTTCTGGGCACACACAGCACAGCAAGATTCCACAGCAACACCCACTCTCAACAACACAGCCATGAACGGATTCCAAATACAAGGTCAAGCGCAACACCAACAGCAAAACTTCCAAAACAGAGACACCTTTGCCGTCATTGAAAACTACCTTTCTAAAATCCTAGAAACCTTAGACGAACCAATTCCAAACCAGCAGGCCATCCTCAACATCCTCCCACAACTCCAACAAAACCCACGGATCATCATAAACGGCAACCCCTTCGGCTCCAAGGAACAGTTCCAACAACTCTGGGCAAGAACCCCACTCTCAAACCATCAAGTCACCAGCTGTGATGTCCATTTCATACCTACCAACATCGCCAACAACCCGAACGAGGGCCAGTACATTGTCTCTGCACACTTGAAGGTGAGATTCGACGAGTCCGGAAAGAACAAGATCGGCGAAACAGCGTCCTTCAACACAACCACCGCATCCTCCACAAGAAACATCTGGAGTCACTGGTTCGGAGTTTCCCTCAGCTTTGTCGTTGACTCAACAATCATTAACAACCCAAACACAGAAGCCATCAGCATATGGGACTACAGATTCACCGAAAACCCAATCAGCTCCGTCTTCAAGGTCAACTAAACAGATCACTCAAACAATAAAAATAAATCCTGCATTACTATAACTACTACCCCTTCCTGTATACTACTATTTTACTTCTTTCATAACTCTATTCTATTCTTTATTTTTTCTACCTTTATATAATTTCTAACTAACTAATATCCCATTAATATTATACATAGCATAAACCATAACAAACAACTTATCTTTAGATGGACGCCTTGACAATCCACGGCTTGGTGACGATACATCTCGTCAAACAGACGGCGATGAACAAATGGATCATGACATTGACCACATCGAATATAGTACCGCTCGAAATAAGCTTGATTCCTTCAATGAGTCTCATGTTGAGGGTCTTTAACACGGTTCCAATTCGGAAAATGTAACACACTTCATAAACGATTCTTAACGCTCTTAAAATCGTACAGATCCAAGCAATCGATGTAATCGTAACCAATGATCCTTCAATACGTGCAAATTGGAAATTCTGTTCATTGAATTGTCTCTTCAAATTGCTTTCAAACAAGTAATTCTTATAGTCACTTAAACTTCTGTTGGCCTTAGTCTTGAAAACTATCGAAATGATAACACATGATACCAACAAAAGAACGTCCAAGATACATTCAGCAAGTGTCATGTAAGATGTAATTCTACTCAAGAATGAGCTCACCATGCCTTCGAAAAGATACTCATTTTCCTTATATTCGTTGAATCTTAAAATACTAAATAAGCCTCTGTAGTTCTCGACAAAAACATTGGAAACATATTCGGCATCACCGTCGATTTCTTCAGAACTGAGTGAATATGCTAGATCTTTGATGAAGACACTAGGAACATCAAGCCCATAACCGAAATATGGATGGCACAGACCATCATGACCATCTGCAGTTTCCTTGCAGTAACCAAAGTTACTGAACTTGAACACAATTGCATCATCACTTTCGAATATTTCACTGATTTTATCTCTGACTAATTGATCATTGAATGAGGAATCCAAAACCATACCTGATAAACCATCTAAAAACTTCTCAACTAATGTCAATTCGTCATCTATAACAGGTAAAGAGTCCCTATGAATTGGTTGCATAGTCAATGCATCCAGAAAACTGACATCTTCAGAACCTGGTTCTACAATACCGGATGTTTGAATTTCAAATTTGGGGAAACAAAAACTATTGTTGGAAACACACGAGATGATCACAAGGACAGACATAATGGCACAAATAAAGAATAAAATGGTAATCAGTGATAAAATCTTGAATGATTTGAAATATGCACCAACAATCAATTGCTTTCTAGCGGAGGATAGCTTTTGACTACCAAGCGATGAGCCTGAACCACTATCATTGATCTTGATCGACGTGTGATACGTGTCTGCCTTTGGCGCAACACACTTGAATGCATTGGCCTCGTCACACACAGTCGAACCAGTATACTTGCTGAATGTGTTCTTGATTGGGGAGTCGAATATATCAAAACTGTTCGAGCCTTTGTTGTCGTATCTTTTATCGTGGGCTTTATATGGGGATGCATTGCTATTGGTGTACGTATCTGTTCTTTCGTCGTAATAATAATTATCAGGCTCATTATCACCACGCTCTGGATTGCGTTTGTTTTCACGTTCACGAATACGGTCTGCTTTGGAGTCATAATCACGGTATTCATCATTACCATCATTGAAATAAAAGCTGTTTGATTTCTTGTTAGAGTTTGGAGGGTTTTTGTTATTGTAGTTAGTGAATCTATCGTTTCGGTATCGGTCAGTCTTGTATTCATCTTCGGGTCTACAGTTGAATCTACCGATGGTTTTAAACGGATTACGTGCGTAGTCTATTTGTTCCATTTCGGGTGGTGCATGATCATGACAACTACCACGTGGAGCATGTTTGAATTTTGGAAGGTTATCTAGACTATGGGTATTATTGTCTTGTCTGTGTTCTTCCGGGTATGTGTAATAGGAGTTGTTGGGATCATAATATTCTTCTGGATCTCTGAAATAGATAGGATTGTTATCGGAGTTCCCAGAGTGGCCTCCACTGTTGTAATGAGGGCTTGGCGAAAACATTGGCAGACTCTGGTATGGGGATCCTGTTTCTATTTGTTTGTTCTTTCTGTAGCAAAGTGTGTGTCTGTTGGTGGAGTGCCTCTCCTTTGATCAGAACGGGGAAGAAAGACCGGTGTGCAACACCTGATGGGGCACTGTTGATCTTCATGGAATTTGTTCCTCGCCGGGACTCTTACCTCTCAGTTCTCTTCCGTGTCCGTGATCACCACGTTCGGAGTGATCATGAGGCCCCGACTAGGGCCTTTGGCCTCCATATTAATGATTGGAGACATTGGGATCAGGTCTTGGTTGTCAAGTGTTGGTCTGTTCAAAAGTGGGGGCTTTCGTTTAGTGAATAGCTCTTCTGAGCGGGCAAATGCTGCGTTATGGAATGGAACGGGTTGATTGACGTGTGTTTGGATGGTCTCTAGGGACTCTGCATAACTGTTGGAGAACGGGTTAGCAGCTTCATGTGTGGATGATGAAGATGTGGTTCTGACAGATACCTTTGCTTCGGCCTTATCGTTGTTTTCAAACGTGTCTGAAGTGTTTGCAGAATCTAACGAATGTTCGTCATCAAGCGTGTATCCCTCTCCATCGCCGTTGGCTTCCATTTCATAACCTTCATCGTCATCATCGCCATCTCCCTCGTCATATTCATCGGCGTAGTTGTAATCGTAATCGTAAGCATCCATAGCTAGGGGTATCTGTTCGATTTCCAAGTTCTTTTCCTTGATGGATCTATTGAACCAAATTGGGCCAGCCCAAAGTCCGAATATTAGAGTTGCAAAGCAGAACCAGAACACAATAATAGCGATGAATCCGACTGCCAACTTCATGTAGATACCATAACTCGATAATTCAGTATCCACTTGTTTTTGAACATTTCTAACCTGCACGACGATAATGATGAATCCAATGTATGTGAGAATACAGTTCAAAGTTGCAAAGACCGCAAACGTGTGTTTCATACCCATCGATATCTTTCTGTCATCGCTGGCGTTTCCCTTCAGTCCATAGTAAACGAACGTACCGATTAACATGATCACTTGGACACAGATCGTCATTCCAAGAACAACGATAAATCGACTTGCTTCTGTTTTCCTGTATCTCAATTGCTGTTTATATGCTTCATCAGGAACATACACGGTGTCCGACAAAGTGGATCCACTTGTTTCAAAATCAGCCGTATATGCGTATGCTAAAATGATGTTTAAACCGATATCTGATAGTTCACCTCTGTAATCAAATATGTTATTTGATCCATATTTGTAACACTCAGTCGTGACATTATAATGATGTTGTGATTGTTTGGAGGATGAAACAGGGTTACCAAAATTCGAACCTTCCGAATAGTTTAATTCTGGTGACGAATAACTGACTGAGCACCAACCGAATAAACCAGATTTGATGATTTGTGGTGTACCTTCAATATGGTTCTCGATGTACTCGGCCAGTACTGTAAGTTCCGATGTAGTCATGAAATTCTTCTCCCCGCTGAATGTACTCTTTAATGCGGAATAGAGACCTTTTGCGACATTGGAACGGTCACTGTGTAGGACGACAAGAGGGAAATTGTTGGCGTTTTCACCTAGAATAACTGATCCGAAGATGATTGATATTATCAAAGTTAACAGTCTGATTGAAAAAATGATCTTGGCTCTCTTTCCGAGGTTGACAAACGGCAACCTGAAGTAGTATTTGATGTCTGTCCATAGCATGGCTGCTGTAGTATGTTATGGTCCTGGTGGTGGTGTGTGTGGAGAGTAGAAAACACAGAAGAAACCAGGAACAGTATGGTGCTGTGCTGATAAATATAGCACTCTCCCCAATCAGACCGCCCACACTTCACAGGAGAAGCTTCGAAATCTACCGCGTGGAGTCGCCAGCATGAATTTGGCAGGCCGTCCTCTCTGCACCGTGGGAGGTTCAGCTTGTTTCAGGGCAGATCAGCCAGATACAGGCACTTGGGGCAGCCACACCGACACAGACACCATGGCAAAGACCCAGAAGGACATCGAAGGCTGGGAGGTCGTCCTTGCAGGCAAGGGAGAGACCCGACACTCGAGACAATCCTCTGCGACAAAGAGTTCAGGCATACTACTTCGCCGTGCCGAAGACGGTTTAGAGCTCAGAGAAGGGGACTGTATTGCCTTCAATTTGAACAGAAAGACAGATTACAAGATCATTGGATATGGATTCGTCAAGGACGTTTTGTTTGGCATAGATCAGTACTTGGCTGTGCGCATATTGTGGTTTGTGAAATACCACTCAAGAGTCGATGATATTTTAGCTCCCCTAGCAAGTGGATTGAAATACACCGAGTTTGATTTATTTCTATCCCCATTTTTAGACTCAATTATGCTTGACCAAATACAGTATAAAATAGATGTTATGAGTGAAGCGGACTTTGACCAAATGAGAGGACGCCGACTCCAGGATTTAAGAGAAGCAGGGAATAAGTTCATCTGCAGAAAATTCACTAACGATTCTTCAACATATTTCACAGATATCATTGATTGGAACACCATGCTTGAATCATTTAAGGAGAACAAAGATGAATTCTACGACACTTTGAAAATGTTGACATTGAAACCAAAGACTGATAAAAGACAAGAATCAGTCAAACTAGAGGATACAAGTATATCGAATGATACAACCGCACAGCCAATCCCTACTGTATCCCCTACAAAGAAGTCTCCTAAGAAACAAAACACCCCCAAGAAGCCAAAGAAAGTGAAGGCGCCTGTGATTCAATCCGATGATACAGATACCGATGATGACGGCCTTGATGATTTCATTGTTTACGATACAGACGACGAAGATGAAGATGTCATGAATGTTTACGATTCAGAGGACGAATCATACAAACCAAGACAGAAGAGAACATATACATGGAAGAATGAAACGTCAGAGAGAAGGGCACCAAGGCGGAAGTACAAGAAGAGAAACATTGCAGTTTCCCTACCATTGGTTGACAATACATTTGGACTTTTAGACGATGAAGAACTTTCCACAGAGAAAATGTTAGCCAAAGCCAAGAAAGTTTTAGGCACAGGTGTCGAATTAAAGGCATTGCCATGTCGTGAAGAAGAGTTCTACCAACTATACCATAGACTAGAAGATTCTATCTCATCCCAGCACGGTTGTTGTATTTACGTCAGTGGAACTCCCGGTGTTGGCAAGACTGCCACTATCAGAGAAGTGATCAAACAATTATCAGCGAAGACAACCGTTCAAAACGGTGGGGTGAGGATGTTCAACTATCTTGAAATCAACGGTTTGAAATTGATCAAGCCCCAATCTGCATATGAAGTCTTATGGAAGAAGATTTCAGGAGAAAATACATCCACATCTAACGCATTGAATTTCTTACAACAACATTTTGAAACCACTGAAGAGGAAGAAAAAGTCAAGGATGAATACTCCGATAAATTGCCTTTGGTTGTGCTCTTAGACGAATTAGACCAAATCGTGACACGAAACCAAGCTGTCATGTATAACTTTTTCAATTGGCCTACATATCAAAATTCCAGACTCATTGTCATTGCTGTTGCTAACACTATGGATTTACCCGAAAGATTATTGACCAACAAGATTTCTTCCAGATTAGGACTCTCAAGAATCCAATTTACAAGTTATTCGTACGATCAATTAAGCGAGATTATTAAACATAGATTAGAACAGTTAAGTAAACAAAATGACAGATTGTTGATTGCGAAGGATGCAATCGAATTTGCATCTAGAAAGGTTGCATCTGTCAGTGGTGATGCGAGAAGATCGTTGATGATCTGTATTCGTGCCGTTGAAATTGCAGAAGCCGAGTTCACGACAAAGTCCGAGGAGGAAAAGAAACAATTAGATGGGAAATACACAGTTACTATCATGCATATCATGAAGGCTGTAAATGAAACTTCGTCTTCCCCAGTGACAGGGTACTTGAATTCGTTATCATTCTTGAGCAAGTTAGTTCTTGCATCTATCATGTTGAGAAAGAAACGGTCTGGTATTGCCGAGATCCAAGTCGGTGAAGTCTATGATGAATTGAGTAACCAAATCCAAGTGTTATTGTTCAGCGAGTTGAAGAACAAACTCAAGAGTGAAGACTTGGAATTGCTTGATGTTGTCTTCGGTGATGGCAATAACCGTATGAGCGGATCTGTTATCAATGCCAGTCTGTTCATTTTGAAAGATTTCGAAGAAAGTGGGATCTTGATGATGCAACCATTGAAGATGGAAAGAAACAGATTGATCCGATTGAACATCAGTGACGACGAGATCCTCAATTGTTTCAAGAAGGACTCGATGTTGAAAGAAATGATCACATTTATCTGATTTCTCACACGTCTTGGTAGAGTAATATTGGTTCACCGACGTGTACGATTTCCGGTATTCTCAGTCTGAGATCGAACGCTTTACTAATGACAATCTTAAATATTTTCTG
>JAJMLU010000520.1:26447-63223 GCA_030569835.1 Pichia sp. NRRL Y-27261
GACACATCCCCACCCAGACAACAGACAATGTGTACGTATATCCCACACAGGTGATTTCCCCACACATGCCACGTGCAAGATACTAACATGACGGCCTCCACCCCAACCTTCTAACAAATCACAGTCGGTGGAAATAACAACAACAGTACCGGCGGAGGTTTCAACTTTGGTGCATCCTCCAACAACACAACCAACCCACCAGCTGGCTCATTATTTGGAAATGCTGCTAATACCGCAAACAAGCCTGTGTTTGGTGGTTTCAGCGCATCCAATGCAACACCAGCTGGATCAGCCACCCCAGGTTTCAGCTTTGGAAATAAACCAGCTGCTCCAGCAGGTGGTGCTACCGGTTCTTCTGGTCTCAATTTTGGCGGTGCAAGTGCTGCAACACCAGCTGCAGCTACAGGAACTGCAGCCCCCAAACCATTCTCATTCGGTGCAGGATCAGCAACACCTGCAGCTCCAACTTCATTCTCTCTGAATGCGGGTGCCTCTGCAGCACCAAAACCACCTCTCTTTGGAGGTGCTTCCACTACTCCAGCAGCAGCTGCACCAACATCATTTTCATTGAATTCTACACCAGCAGCTGCAAAGCCAGCTGGATCTCTTTTCGGAGGAGCTTCAACTGCATCTACAGGTTCATCATTTTCATTTGGCGGTGCTTCAACTACACCAGCAACCACAGCTACACCTGCTGCATCTAAACCACTATTTGGCGGTGCAGCAACCGCAGCAACCACATCTGCACCTGCTGCATCCACACCACTCTTTGGCGGTGCAGCAACACCTGCAGCTGCTCCAACTGCATCAAAACCAGGATTCTCATTCGGATCAACTCCAGCAGCCACACCAGCAGCTGCATCCACAGCAGCACCAGCAAAGACAGGTTTTTCATTCGGATCAACACCAGCAAGCACGACACCAGCAGCAACCGCAGCACCTGCTGCTGCAAAACCAGCAGGATTCTCATTTGGCGGTGCAGCAAAAGCTACTACTCCAGCACCAACAGCAGACGCAAAGAAAGATGAAACAAAACCAGCAGGTTTTTCATTTGGTGGTGCAGCAAAGACAGATGCTGAAAAACCAGTAGATAAAAAAGTCACATTCGATGTCACCACAACTGAAAAGGCACCTGTTAAACTCGAAGATTTCAAACCACAACAACTTTCCATAATGAACAAAAGCATTGAAGATTTAATAACCAAATGGACCAATCAACTCTCCTTATCCGCAAAGACATTTGAAAGTTATAGTGATAGAGTCAACGATTGGGATAGAATCTTAGTTGATTCATCGGATACAGTTAGTAAACTATACAATGATACAATTTTATGTGAAGAAAAACAAGAAAAGATTGATCAAACTCTTGCATATATTGAAAAACAACAAGATGAATTAGATCGTTTACTTACTGGATATGAAAAACAAACCGAAAAGTTATCTGCTTCAATTGAAAAATCTAATCCATCATCAACCACTCCAATATCAGGAAATAATAAAGAAACCAACGATGAAGCTCGTGAGAAGGCTTACAAACTTGCAGAAATGTTAGAAAGTAGACTTGATTCTTTAGGTACAAACTTCTCTTCATTAGTCAATGAAGTTAATGACGTTAGTGATAACTTCAACAAATCTCTCTTAAATACAGAAACTTCCGAAGATGGTGAACAAACACTGAACGATATCTTAAAATTACTAAACAACCATATGGAATCTTTAAGTTACATTTCTGAAAATGAAAAACAACTTAAAGAAAAACTCGATAAGATCAGTTGAACAAAGATATAATGTCAGTGATTCTGTTTAGCTCTTCTATTTATTTTATGTAACCTTAATTTTAATTTCTTGTTAGTATGTATTCTCCATCCTCGTTATAGCCTTACGAAAGTACTTTTGAAAAACTATATATTTTTTTTAAAAAGGTAAACTATTTAGATTGTGGAGTTGTTGTAGTAGTGCTACTACTATTGGTGACTGTAGATTCTGAAGATACAGAGTGTGTTCGATCCCTCAACCGATTTTGCACACGTTCTTGTAATTTTTGTTCTAATCTTGTTCTATTCGAATCAACAGGACTAGGTATTCTAGGTTGTGTAGGCTTGTGATTCACATTGGAACTAGAAGATGATCTGGATGGTGGCGCTGGAGATGCTGGGGATGCAGATCTCCAAGCTTTTGTACGTTTTAGAACACCATCAATGAATGGTGCTGCTGGTCTGTGCTTTTTGACTTGATGGACAATACAGTAGATATCACCATTTGAATATTTATCAATCAATGATGGCCCAATCTGTGTCAATTCATTGTCTGATAATCCACAAATATGTGCTGCATCAGAGAATAAATCAACTGCTGATGGCATCTTTGGGATTTTAATTGCCTTTTCATATGGATTTTCATGATGAATATCATGACTTCTTGTCTTACGGTACATCATGACAGGTTCATCTTCTACATCCGAATCAACAGATGCAGATCTACTGCTGGATCTGAGATGGTTATTTGCTGGATAGTGTAACAATAATGAAAGTGCTTCTGTGTCATCATCTTGATTGTGACTATGTTGTTCAATTTCTTTACCTAATGCTGGGATTAATGATTTCAATAAGACAGTTCTGATTCTGAGAATTAATAATAAGACAACGTATGGTAACAATACTGAAATATCATGACCATTGCTGATAGTATCTGCCATGGCACCCACACATGCGTATGCAATCAAACCATCCCAAACTCTAACCGAGTAAGCCAAACCTAATTCTCTAGTCAATAACATTCTAAACCATCTTGTCAACCATAATTGGGATTCGATTTGTGAATCCTTCAATGCGGCTGCCAATCCCGGATTCTTTGCATTGCCAGGATCTAAAAGATGTAACTTGAGATCGAAGACTATACTTTCTCTGACAATACCAGACGAGGTGAAATATTTATCAATGATTGGAGACATGAGCCGTTTGAACATCGAGAATACATCATGGCTGAAATAATCTTTATCTAAGAATTCTCTGATTTGACTGTATAGCTTGTCATCGATTTTAGGAATAATATGGTTTGCATTGGTAGTTGGTGTTGTTTTATCTTTCTTAGTCTTTTTCAGATCTGTTAAATCTTCACTTTCATGATCATCTTCATCATTCTTTGAGGTTTCCTTTTGATTATCAACAAGCTCGACTTTCAACACTGCATATAGAACACCACACAATTCGTGCATACCTTGAACATAACCTATTTTCTTCTTATTTTCCTTTTCTCTGGCGTCATTGATCCATTTGACATATCTGAACAATATTTCGATCATTTGAACTTTATCCTTCTTACTTTCAATGAACATTTGTGGATGTTCTGGGAACAATCTTTCGACATCTCCAATGATCATTAACAACACGTCTAAGTCAGATTCTGATTTTCTATCAAATCCAGACGGAGTCTGTGGAAGAGATAATGGATCATTAGAACTAGAAATTGATTCCGATTTAAGTTTTGTTTTCTTACTTTGGATTTTACTTTTATCTATTTTCAAGTTGGACAAATCTTCTTCAATATCATTATCTGCCTTCTTCGATTCCTCACTCAGTGGGATATAATAGATTGAATCTTCTGGTAATAAATGCCAAGGAATCCCGATATTTGTGATTAAACCATTGTAAATATCTCTGTGTTCTTTCAATGGAGTCAAATCAAAATGTGGTGATGCTTCTCCTGATCCCTTAGAACGATGTGTATCAATTTGTAATAATGTGGATTTCCAAAGCAATGTTCTTGAAAATGGCACACCACTTGAATTGGAATAGACATGAGCACCTGACAGTATAGCAGCTGCAGCTGCAGGTCTGGATGGATAGTTTCGTAAAACGGTTGCAATTCTCGTCACGGGGTCCATTTCAGGAAGTTTTTGTGGCTGGAATGACGACGGCATTCTAATATACTCTTCTGTCATGGCGGGGCGTCTCTGGCGTGTGCAGGCGTAGTCAAAAGAGAAGCAAACGTGTGTGCAACCAGTGACAGAACGACGTGTTTCGTAACAAACACCAATTCGAATGGAGCAAGAATTAGCAAACAAATGCGGACAGCCCAGCTTAGACAGAACACGCAATTCAGGAGATCTTTCAATAGTGTGCATGCTTACGTAAGCGGCACCAATTTACTGTGGGTATTGTTTACTACACACTTGGTGGTTGGTCTCTGGGTACAGTAGTGGGTCCAGCTATACATCTGCACCAAGAGAGAGAGAGAGAGTTGTGATGGATAATGTAATAGGTTAGGGCAGACACAGAAACTGTGCTGGGCTCTGGGTCTCAGAACTTCGCCGGCTTCAAGGATGGTGCACGTGACTTCACGTTAAATTTGGTCGGTGTGGCGAGTGCCTTTAGGGTGGCGCAGCATCTAGGTATTGTACTACCAGTAAACTAAAACTACATTAATTTATCGACTTGTAAGTCTCCCAATTATGAGATGACCGTTAGTTTATGATTCACAAGTTTGAGTAAAAAGTAATAGGTATTATTAGGCTGATCAGTTTGTATATAAAAGACTACATACAGGAATATACACACCTCTATTTATCATATTCATCGAACTCATCGTTGAGTCTGTCAACAATTGTTTCAGTCTCAGCGTCTTTGTAAAACTCTAGTGGAATATCACTTTCAATATCCCCAATGACAACAGCTTCAATAACAGTCGTTTCTTTGAAGTATACAATCGTGAACACTGCAATTATAATGACGATTTCACCAACCAGAGTAAGTCCTTTAGGAACGGTACCATTGACAAAGTAATCAAAGATAGAGGCGTAGATCAGTTGTGTGTATATCATTGCAGTTGCTCTAGATGCCTTTTCACGCTGAACACTTGCTGTAAGCATGTATTGCATGAAAAATCCAGTGACTCCGATACCCGTTAGCATTGACCATTGTTTTGTAGTATGTGGGGTCTCAAATGTCAATCCTGGGATAAGTATAATTCCAATAAATGTTGCAACAACAGTTAGGAGTGCATATGCGGAAACCATGAATAGTGGATGCAATTGAAATCCAATTTTTCTCATTGCACACATGGAAATACCTGTACCAGCACACGACATCAATCCAAGTGCACTACCTATTAATCTTCCATGAACATTTGTTGTAATATCATCACCTGTTTCTGCTGCTGCTATATGCAAGAACTCAAGAAGGAATTGTGGTTTGGCGATCAAGATCACACCAAAGAATGCGACCAACCCACCAATCGCCTCAACTTTCGTAAATACCTCACCCAGCGTGAGCCATGCCATGAATGCTGTCACTGTAGGTTCTAAGAATAAAATGACCACCGTGTCTGAAACATTCAAGTACACCAACGACCAGTACTGTCCAACGACACTGATGAACCCGCCGAGTGCTCTAAGGAATAACAAGAATCTCAAATTCTTTGGGCCAAACGGCAGATCCGGGTTCTTTTCAATAACTGTTAAATAGATGAAACATAGTGCATATGTGATGACCATCCGAACAAAGAGGATCTGTAGTGGGTTGATTGGAGAATCGAAATCTTTATCGCCTAGTAATAACTTGCAAAACATCACCATGAGACAGCTGAAGAATTGTGAGGCCAATGATAGAACAATTCCCATATTGGGCACTATTGAGTGTTCATAGTATTCTTTGATTTTTGTAGTGATCATTTTGTGCCTTTGGTGTAGAATGGTGTCTTGATACAATTCAGAAGGACAAGAAGACGTTGTCTTGAAGAAAAGCAAAGGAAAATTGTCGACGATTCAAAGAAAAATCGTTCTTTTCGAAGATAAGAGGATCTTATTGTTACAGCCGTACGTCGGCATTGAGCGCCAAATCTGGAATCTGGAAGAGGAAAATGTCTCAAGTTCTTCGGGAAATGGAATATTCTTACAAAGTTCTATACAATTGTTACTATTCTTCTTCTTCGGTGGATCTGATATCGAATCCATCTTGTTCATCATCATCTTTATAGTTTTCTAATTCCACATTTCTTTCTGGATCGATACCAGCGATAACAGAAGGTGCTGTAGTTTCTTTGAAGTAGATAATTGAGAAAACTGCACAAACGATGATGATTTCACCAACAAGACCTAATCCATGTGGTATTGTTCCATTGACTACAAAATCGAATATTGATGCGTAAACTAACTGTGTATATGTCATTGCGATTGCTCGTGCTGCCTTCTCACGTTGCATGCCGGCCGTTAGTAAATATTGCATGACGAATCCAGCAACACCCATGGCTGTTAATAAACTCCACTGTTTTCCAGTATGTGGCATTTGAAAGGAAAGTCCAGGAATGATAATGATACCAACGAATGAAGCGATACAGGAAAATAGTGCATACACGGAAACCATGAATAATGGATGGACGTTAAATCCGATTTTTCTAATCGAACACATCGCCACTGCTGTACCTGCACAAGATAATAATGCAAGACATGTTCCGATAATTCTACCATGCACTGATCCATCAACATATTCTTCACTTTCTTTCAAATGTAACAGAGTGATGAGGAAATGTGGCTTGGCAACTAATATAACACCACAGAATGCAACCAATCCACCGATCGCCTCAGCTGTTGTAAATATTTCTCCCAGTGTAAGCCATGCCAATGCAGCTGTGAATGTTGGTTCTAAGAATGTGATGACGATCATATCGGAGAGGTTCAAGTACACGAGGGATCCATATTGTCCACAAACTCCAGCAAATCCACCGGCTGCTCTATAAAACAGGTATTTCCTGAATGGTTTTGGACCGAATGGGAAGTCCGGGTGTTTTTCGATAAACACAAAGTATATCACACAGAAGAAGTAAGTAATACTCATCCGAGCAAATAGGATCTGTAGTGGGTGGATCGGTTCATCAAAATCTTTATCCGTTAACAATAATTTAACAAACATTACCATTATACAATTGAAAAACTGTGAGATTAATGATAATACGATACCCATGTTGGGCAGGATTGCGTGGTCATAGAATTCTCTTGCCCTGTAAATCAACATGTCGATGGTTGTTGTTATGCAATGACTAAAGAATAAAAAAATAAGCCAGAAAGAAAGAAGAGCATGTTTGCATGCAAGTTTAAGCTTATATTTTCAAGGGGGACCTCGAATGCGATAACAATTGTCAATGTGAGTCAGCGGATCTATGGTGAAGATATGTGGAAAATCACTCAATCTAGGATTACCCCACGAACTTATAAGTTTTTTGATTGATTTTTGTTTTTAATGATTCGTTGACGACAGTAGTGTCTCATTTCAATCATATTTATGTGGTTTGAGAATGCAATGGGGATGTCCGAATCTGTCGAATAGCTCGGCGAAGCGGTATCTCTTACAGCCGCCGACACGAACCGAAAATTTTCTGCAGTGCATGCACTATAAGTACTGAGTGAGTCGAACAAATGCGCAATATATTAGATTTAAGTTTATAAAAGTCAAGGGGAATATGATAAGAGGATAGAAATAGATAATTTTAGATAAGTTTTGTGATGTAGATGACAGTGGTCTAACGTTGAATTTCGAGTGAATGGTCTTCTGATTCTGAATCTGATGACATTTTAAATTCATCGGAGTTGACATCGTTGACGATTTCCAAATCGTTGGCTGTACTTGGACGTTCCGTGTCTTTGTAAGGTTGTAATTCAACTGAGTTTCTTTCGATATCTGTTGGTGTGTTTGGAGATTCTTTGAAATAAATGATCGAGAAAACTGCTGAGACAATGATGAATTCACCCAGTAATGACCAACCCTTTGGGATGGTACCGTTAACAAAGAAATCAAAGATGGAAGCGTAAATCAACTGAGTATAAGTCATGGCGATAGCTCTTGCTGCCTTTTCACGTTGCATACCTGCGGTAAGTAAGAATTGCATCACAAAACCGGTGACACCGATTGCTGTTAACAAGGTCCATTGTCTGCCGGTATGTGGCATTTGGAAGGATAATCCTGGCAGGATGATGATACCTATGAAAGAAGCAACGACAGTGAAGAGGGCGTAGATGGAGACCATGAATAATGGATGTGCATTAAATCCGATTTTTCTGATGGAACACATTGCGACGGCAGTGCCGAATGTGGAGAAGAAGGCAAAGCAAGAGCCAATAAGTCTTGCATTGGTTGAGCCATCTGGATCATTCACGTCGTGGAGTAAGGAGAGTAAGAAATGTGGTTTGGCAATTAAAATGACACCAAAGAAAGCAACCAAACCTCCGATTGCTTCGACTTTAGTGAATCTTTCACCGAGGGCGATGTAAGCCAACAAGGAAGTCACCGTTGGAGATAAGAAGGTGATGGCGATCGTGTCTGAGACGTTCAAGTAGATCAAGGACCAGTATTGTCCTCCGACACCGACGAAACCACCTAAAGCTCTTAAAAAGAGCAACTTTCTGAATCCCCTTGGGCCGAACGGGAAGTCCGGGTTCTTTTCGATGAATACAAAGTAGATAACGCAGAAGAAGTAGGTGATGAGCATCCGGACGAACAAGATCTGGAGCGGATGGAGAGGAGTGTCGAAGTCTTTGTCTGTAATGAGCAACTTGCAGGCCATTACCATGAGGCAGTTGAAGAACTGGGATATCAGTGTCAAGAAGACACCCATATTGGGCACCACTGTGGCAGTGTAGAAGTGTCTGACCCTTGTGAGCATGGTTGTGTGTGTATGGGTACGTGTCGGGGGAGTGTGATCTCTGGCCTGAAGAGGTATCTCTTCTTATCACCCCTATCATCTTCTCTTCTCTATACTGTTCTGTCTCAATACTACTTTACTCCTTACACAGCAAAGTGACTCGTCACATTGTGAGAAAATGGTGAAAAATGAAAAAATCCCGCCGGTGGATTTCGGTGCGAGTATAAAAGAGCGAAATTGCCACTTTTGGTTTTGTTTACATTTGCCTGCCATTCTTCTTGTGTGTGGTTACATGTATCTTTCGCAGATGGTTCTTTCTCCCTTCTCTTCTCCTCCCGACCATTGAACACCCCCCACCTCCAACCATGTTCTCCCTCCTCGTGCCACGTGTCTCTCTCTTGAGATTCAACCAACCAAGATCATTCTCCACTGCCTCTTTCCTTTTCAAGGAAGCGGCTAAGACCGCCACTGTTAAGAAGGTCACAGCAAAGAAGACCGCAGCTCCAAAGAAGAAGGCTGCCACCAAGAAGGCTGCTGCTCCAAAGAAGAAGGCCGCACCAAAGAAGAAGGCAGCCCCAAAGAAGAAGGCAGCCCCAAAGCCAAAGGAACCAACCAAGAAGGAATTGAAGGAAAAGGCCAGACCAAAGAGACCAACCTCTAGTTTCGCTTTATTCTACAAGGACCACTTCCAAGAATATTACGTCGGCGACGCCACCGTCAAGGAAGCTGTTGCGAAGGCCAGCGAAGCATGGAAGGTTGCTTCTCCAGAAGTCAAGCAACAATATGCCGACAGAGTCAGTGCCGCATCCAAGGATTACTTCAAGTTAAAGGAAGAATGGGAAGCCAAGTACAAGAGACCTCTTACCGCGTACACCAAGTACATCAAGTTGAACATCAACAAGACCGAATGTAAGACCATTGCCGATGCAAGTGCACAAATGAAGGAATTGGCCGCTAAGTGGAGCACCTTCACCCCAGCTGAAAAGGAATCCTGGAAGACCAGAGAATTGTAAGTGCCGTCTCCGTGACAATACCACCCGACCATTGTACCACCACCAACTACGCTCCGAGCAGCGTGTTGTCACCCCCCTCTGTTTTATCTGTGACTTTTGTATAGCCAAGCTGTGTAGTATCTAGTATCCGACTATTAGTCTTTAACCATCTACATGGCCATGAGAGAGTACGTAAGCAAGCACGCGAGCACCGCCACCGCTACTTTCACGTGACCCACCCGCACCCGCCACCGACACTATTAATAGAAAAAAAGCGGGCTTGTCGCTTGTGAAGGCGGCGATCGCTCGACGCAGATAAACAGAGAAAAATTCCACAGAAATTCCACATATAGAGAGAAGAGAGAAAACTTTTCTAAGCCCTCAGCGCTCAGCCCAATTTTCCTGCCTCAGCGATCCATCAGATGAGACACACATGCAGACACCTGTTGATCATCACTCCCGGTCCACTTTCCACTCTGCACATCCGTTCTTCTCTGCCTCTCTCCCCCACACACTCTCCACTCTCCTCCACAACAACCCACAAGGATCCTCTTATACCCTCATACCCGACTATCCGCCCACAACTCCCCTTATACCCTCAACTACCCCACCATCACTTCATTCTGCACCCTCTGCCCGACTGACTGAATAGAATCTCTGAGGAATTCCACTAATTTTGTACATAATACACACATACCATATACCGATGAGAGTTCCACAAACTGCCTCTACGATACCTTTCTTCTTCCAATGCTTTCTCCTCTGTTCTCTTCTCTTCTCCGCCGTCGTCTCCCGCTCGCATGCATTCCCCATTGATGCCGAGTCTTCCTCAGAGTCTCCCATTTCCGACGATGATCCAGAAATAACCGATTTGCTCATATTGGATATCCACCAATCCCTTCCAAACTTCATCGCCAAGAACTCAATTACAGACAACGACTCTTCCACTCTCCTCGGCTCCATCGTCATCGGCCTCTTCGGCAAGGTTGTCCCGAAAACAGTGGATAATTTCAAGCAAATGGCTCCAATCTACCAAGACACAAGAACTCTATTCCATAGAGTCATCCCGAACTTTGTCATCCAAGCAGGTGACATTGATGGTTTCGGAGGTCACAGTATCTTTGGAGAAAAGGGAATGACGGCCCCAAAGGGCTCCAATCCAAACGATTTCGGCCCTTACTACTCAGGTCTAGAAGATGAGAATTTCATACTCTCTCATAACAAGGTTGGTAGAGTCTCTGTTGCCAATGCCGGAAAAAATACAGGTGGTTCCCAATTCTTCATCTGTCTTACCCCACAAACAGGCTTGGATGGTAAACATGTTGTGTTTGGTCAAGTGTTGAAAGGCATGGACTTGGCCGAGAAAATCGCCAATGTTGAAAGAGACGGTAGTGATAAACCATTGCATGACATATTCATCAAAACCGCCCATGCAGAACCTTTCGATTCAAACACAAACTTGGACGACATCTCCACCGCAGAAAAGGAAATCTACATCGAAAACCACCCAGACGGTTTAGGCGGTACTTACCACCACTATGTCTTCCTCCCATTCATCATCTTCTTCACCATCGCCGGTGTCATGGCCTACAAAAATCGCCGTAGTGTCTCACTATTATTAAAAGGTCCAAGATACCGTCGTGTCTCTGGTATCAACGTCTAGATGACACTACCCCATACCACCCAACATAACACTTCATTCGTTCCTCTCCCCCTTTTTTAATACCTTTCCCTTTCTTTTATTCCCCTTTAATTATCTTTTCTCTAAGTTAGTTAATTAGTTAGTTTTCTCTTTTATTACTGCTTATATAATACCATGTAAAAAATCTTATTTACAAAGATGAAACGTCTCCATCGACAACAGACTTTTCCCAAACTCTACCACGGATACGCTTCACAATGATAGAGTCGATGACATTCTTAACATACTTGAATCCACCAGAACGCAATCCGTCAACGATACCCTTCGGATTCATAATCAAACTCTTCACACGGCCAACATCGAGTCCGTCGTATCCTTCATAGACATCAACAAGCATCCATTGGTATCCGTCGCTTAACGGCACGACTTCTTCATCGTCGTATTGCACCCAATAGTTGAAATCGTCAACAATCTCACGAAGTTCGTCTGCATCTTCAGTCTTATCGTAAATGACCCAGTATTTCGGCTCCACGTCTTCTTCCTCCCAATTGCTTCTTAAAATCTTGTTATCGCTGATCTGCACAAACAAAGAGCCTCCATTCATGCACGTCCCAACGTCCCAATGCACAATTACCGGTTTCAACATCACATGGTTAGATTCGTAAGTTTCAATAAGTCTTAAGTTCAATTTCTGGGCCATGTCTCCACCAGTATAGTTCCAACTCGAAATGAACGCAAAGACAAACGAGCAACAGAGACTGAACAGATAGAGCACCACCATCACGATGGCAAACACTCTCTTCATTGACTTGAACTTGGAAATGATCCATTCGATCGTGCTGGCACTGCCGATACACAAGATTGGAATCGTGTACACTAAGAATCTCCATTCTTTGTGGCCGTTAACAGACAACATGAGAATGTATAACAGGACCGACCACATGAGCGTCGTGATCGTGCCCACGCCGTAGTTCACATAATCTACCTTGAAACCATGACATCCCGTCTTTTCCTCGTGTTTGCAGAATATGTGGAGGTTTAATAATGACAAGATGTAAAACACACATGTAAGAACAATGACAATGTCAAATTGTGTGATGAATAGTTTCGGAATGTACTTGAGGAAGTAAGCATAGAATGGCTCGACCCCCCATTCTGCTGAGTTGCCGCCAACGACGTTGAACAGAAACGAGTCGAATTCAGGGATGATGAATTGCACGTCCCAGAAATAGGAGTCGATCCGGGAACATAAGAATCCACTCATTATGGAGGAGATCATCACCGAGACAATGGCTTCACGGATACTGATCAATCCGTGGCTGTTTCTGAGGAACCCGGTGATGCACAATAATGTCAAAATACCAGTGAAAAACACCAATTCGAATCTGAATATGAGACCGGTAAAGACGAACACAGTGATTGATCTTGTGATGTCTCCGGAAATGAACATCGCCGTGGCAACGTTGGTCAATGGCAAGCAGAGGAAGTTAGGTAAGAACCGAGAGGAGTAGAAGAGGATGTGTGGAAGTGGATAGAACAATAATGAGAACCACAATCCAATCAATTTCGAGTTTTTCGAACATGAATAGACAAGTGATCTACGCAGATGCACAATCGATGCACATGTGCATACTGCCAACACGAATCTTGAGACCAGCAACTGGGAGATCTTTGTCAATGTGAAGATCTTCACGATGGAGTCGACAGGCAGGAGATTAATCGATGTAGGTAAGAAACTGTGTACTAAAATTGCCAATGAAACTAAAATACGTGCCTGTTTCTGCATGGTTGCAGGAATCAGGATCGAAGGCAAGCTGAAGAAGAGTGCACCAAGACACGTTCTCTTCACGGCTCCCTGGAATGTGACGTGGTCGAAGAGACCGATCTCGTCGACGCCGATGTTGATGAAATCATGGATGGCCTGCACGTTGAACGATTCCTCCACCTTGGTGTATGGCGAGATGAGAATCATCAGAGTCGTCGAGAGAAACAAGACAACGTCAAGAACGAGCTGAGCAAAGCCTACTCTGTGCATCGTGTGGGTGGTGGATGTGGTGGGTGTGGTGATTGGGCTGTCCTTTGTCCGAACCCAACCAGGAAGGAAGAAACAAGTACCGGGTAACTGGAAAAGAAGCTATCTCCAACCGAGCGAAGAAACGCAGGACGGGCTGGCTGGCGGGGGCCCGTCACTGACTGGGGTTAAGGGTTACTGCTTTGGGGCTGCACGTGGCACGTCGATGTCAGTGCTACTACACAAATACCAGCTGGACACACAGGACATGCACAGACACCCCCCATAGACAGCCCAATAGAGAACAAAGAACCGGAAACACCTAACTGGAGAGAAAGAGGAAGGGACGATCCACATGACTCCACTTTGGCCCCACAAAATCGACAAAGCTGAAATTTCTCACGACGAAAAGGCTGCCGGGCCACCCTGGGATGCCAGCCAACACAGAGGAGACGTCTTCTTCCACAGGACGCCCGGAAACCACACACGACACCACCACAGCCAATGACGGACGACACGGAACTCATCCCCGACTTGGTCGAAGACGAACACGACGAGATCGTCTATCACGAGATCGAGAAAGCGGCTGTCGACCTCTCCGGGGCAATCATCGAAGAGGACAAGTCAAAGAGAATCCCAATCACCATCCTCACAGGCTATCTCGGCTCGGGCAAGTCCACCCTCCTCGAGAACATCGCCAAGAACAGCAACAGGAAGCTAGCCGTCATATTGAACGAGTTTGGTGACTCTATCGACATTGAAAAGTCTTTAACCGTCAAACAAGGTGAGAATGAAGTCGAAGAATGGTTGGATTTGGGTAACGGCTGTCTCTGCTGTACCGTCAAAGACAACGGCGTGGCTGCTATTGAAAGACTAGTCGCCAAGAAAAAGGGGTTCGAACACATCATACTCGAAACTACAGGTTTGGCAGATCCAGGCCCAATTACAACAATGTTTTGGTTGGACGACGGTTTACTTTCAAACGTCTACATCGACGGAGTCATCACCGTTCTCGATGCCGGAAATATAGAGAAGTGTCTAGACGATCACGATGAAGACCACCAGCACGAGCACCATCACCACGAAGAAGAAAACGACGATACAATTGCACACGTTCAAATCGCCCTCGCAGATGCTGTCTTGCTGAATAAAATAGACACCGTCGACGTCTCCAAAATCCAAGTACTCAAAGACAAAGTCCACCGGATCAATGCAAATGTTCCTGTCTACGAAACCAAGTTTGGTGATATCTCTCTTGACAAGATTCTCGATTTGCATGCATATGAAGCAAAGAACGTCAACGAATTAGTCAAAACCGCAAATATCGAAACCAGCGCTCATGATCACAGAATGGGGACTGTGACGTTCAACTTCCGTAAGTTAAAGGACATGGACGAGCTTGCCAAATTTGAAAGATTCTTACAATCCATCCTATGGGACGAAAGTGAATCCACAAAGATGGAAATCCACAGAACAAAAGGATTGGTCTTCATTGGTGATGATACATACAGAGTTATCCAGGGTGTGAGAAAGACATACGACGTCATCGAAGGCAACCAAGACATCTCCGAAGTGAACCTCGACGAGTCCAGATTAGTCGTCATCGGCAAGTATATCGACAGTGAATACATCTCCAAGATCTTCTCCGATACCATGGGTTACCAATTCGGTAATTAAGTTCCGCAAATTCACAAACCCCGAACGCGGTACTTTTCTTATCTTCATTTCCATTTCCTTCCTATAAAACGTTGAATAAATCCGGATTTAAGATACAAACCAGCCTCTATATTTTACTCTTCATCCTGCATGTCACTATATACCCCATTTAGAACCCTTTATAGTCTAAATAACTTTAATAGAACACATCATTTCTTACTCACGATGAATATAGATTCAGAGACACTGTTGCTTGCAGGCACAGCTGCTGCGATATGTATCGAATTCGGTTCGTTCATATACGGCAAACTTACAACTCCAGCTAAGAAAAAGAAAACGAAAAAGAGGAAAGGGAATATTGTCCAGTTTGGTCAAGAGATCAAACCATTGCCCATAACCGTAGAAGATATCGAGAAAGGATATCAGGATATACCATATCGTCCATTTAGATATCCGCATGACCAAACGGAAGCCTCACTTAAACTGGATATGAATAACTGGACGATGATGGATAAAGAATATTTCAAAATCATGAATGGAAAGAAAGAACTCTTTAATAATTATGATCCGGGAGAGTTGAAAACTAACGGATTTTACAAGAGATTCTACGATCCAGAATCGTCTGATGCATTTGAAGAATTATGCGAGTTTGTTGTTGACCATTACACACACAGATATCCAAAATTGTTCACACGAGAAGGAAACATTGTGTACAACCATCTGATGGACGAGGAATACGATATGGAAACAGTGGATCCGTTTGTTATCGTCACTCGAATTTCAATGGAGGAGTACTATCTTGTTTATAAATTACCAACAGAAGACAACCAAAAATGCATTGGTGCCTCTGCTGCATATGCTGGTGAACCAATTAGATACATTGTTGGTGAAGATATGGATCACATCCAAAAGTTCTTTCTATCTTGTAAATCCAACTTTCAGGTTAGCCTGAGTAAAGATCCAATTGAGAGATTCTCAATTAATCTTGTTTGGGATAATGATATCTTTAATAAAGAACCATCAAAAGAATTTGACAATGTACAAAACTACAGAGAATACATTAAGACCATTCCGTTTGATAAATTTGAAATCAAATTGGAGAGACAAACACAAATCAAATTACCAAAGACTGGCTGTGTTGTCTTTGTAAACCATCCACTAGTTCTGAATATAACTAGAGATCTTAGAGATGAACCGAATGTTCCAAGTATTCTACTTAAGCTTCTGTCCGAATCACCAGAAGAAATAATCACGCACAAATACTACAAATCTATACGAGATCACATCGTTCCATTTTTGGAGATATTGATTGACGATCAAATTAGAAAAGACCTTATTAAAGCATATACTCCAGTAGAGACAATTCTAACGTATCCATACGCGAGCTGGATGTCAGCTGAATACTATTCCGAAACAAAAGGGTACGTTAAACCAACTTTATAATTCTCTGTATTTTACTATACTTCAATCGCTTTTTCGCATTCACCATGGATACAAACAGAAAGTAGCAATTTCACATGTAAATCCAAGCCCACAAGATCATGGACTGTAAATTCTGATTTTAACAGAATCTCAGCATGAATTGGGCGATTTTTCTGACCGCGAGATGTATTAATTTCCGTTTTTGGAAATTTTGGTCACACCACTTGGTTTGTCTCTCCCCAGTTGACCGCCTTTGTTTACTTTTCAAAACTCAAGTTCCCCCCATAGTAAAAAATCCCAAACTTTTACTAACAAAATTTTACAAAAATTTGTCTATAAAAGGAGGCCTTCCCCCCAACTTTTGAAATCCAATTCTTCTTCTCTTCTTCTCTTCTTCTCTTCTTCTCTTCTTCTCTTCTTCTCTTCTTCTCTTCTTCTCTTCTTCTCTTCTTCTCTTCTTCTCTTCTTCTCTTCTTCTCTTCTCTATCCTTAACCACTGCTCTCTCCCGCCTGTGCTTAATGACTCTTATCCAAACTTAAACTTAATCTTACAAACTCTTAACTTTTAAAAATGTCCTCTTTCAACCAAACTTCCTTCATTGCTCAATTCAAGCAATCCCCTTTCATTGATTACTTATTCAACATGTTTGACTTAGAAATCAAAAACTCCAACCAAGTCGTCATCAAGACTGCCGCTGAACAACACGTTGTTGGCGTCATTAAGTATGAAACCTTAGTCGACAACATTTTTCCGAAGTTGTTCGGAATTGCATCTTCTGTTGACTTTGCAACTGTCGCGATGAACTAGAGCGTTCCTCTCACTGGAATCCATCGCCCAGTTTTTATCGACGCCAAAATCGACGCTGCTGGCTGTGCTGGCTTAATCGATGCTGCTCCAATGGCAGTTGACGTTCCAGCCATTCACTTCGCTGACTGGATGGATTCCACTTACTCTTTTGGCTTAAGGTGGTTATTCAAGTTCAATGCAACTGCATGGATGGAATCTACCATTCTTTTTCTTTAGAAAGTTTATTCCATTTAAATGCACCAGCACCATCGATGGAATCCACTAAGTCATTTGACATTGACTTGATGTTCGCAAGGGAAGTTGAATAACACAAGTACGATTCTTATGATTTAGCATGGTTGTTTGCCCCAGCCAAGATTCAAATCGATGAACACTCATGGATGGAATCTACTGATGCATTTAACATCGATACCATGTTTGCGCTCGATGACGAAGAACACAAATACGATGAATGTCCTTTAGCTTGGTTATTCGACCCAATCATTCCAATGATTGAAGAAGTTGAAGATGAACCATATGCCGATTGCGACTTGCACTGGTTATTTGATTCTGAAGTTGCTGAAGAAGTTGCTGAAAAAGATGATGAAAAGTCTGAATCAGTTGAAGTTCAAGACTCTCCACTGTGGTTATACCCAGATGAACTTAAGAAGGCCCTTTACGAAGACTATGTCAAGTCTTTAATGGAAGACAAAGAAGATTAATTCCCGATCACTTATTATAATCCCCTTGACGATGTTGAAGTTCAATGGTCATACCACGGCAATGAAGAAATTTCTACACTTTCTATCAAGGCAACTGATGCAATTCCAGAAGAAGTTTTAGTTGAAGGTAAGCGTTTAGAAGATGTCATTTCTGAAAACTCAGAATCTGATATTACTACTGATACAACTACCACTGAAGGTGAATCCTCTGAATTAAACACCACTGATGAAGGTGAAGAATCTGATGATGGCGAAATCGATGATGCAGCCTTCATGATGTTCAATGATTTACTTTTTTGACGAACCTTCTGCTAAGATCATGGCATCCGTTGAAGATGTATCCAAAGCCTACGAAGATGCTGATTCAGAAAATGACTGCGAGTTGGACTCAGAAGAGTATTATGAAGGTGCATTTGAAATCTTTAAGTTTCTTACCAAGTACAATATGAAGACTGCAGAATGGTTAGTCTTATTATGATTATTCCAATCGTTTTTTACATTACTTGATTTTATGCTCCATTTGAATTATTTTTATTGTTATTGTCTTTATCTTAATGTGTGTATTTGTTTAATTGTATAGTTAGTGTGATATTTTGTAACTATATACCCTTGTGTACTCTAAAAAAATTAAAAAAACATCATAAAGTAAACTACTGAAAGTCGCATCGGTTGCGTCTAATCCTGTGAAATTCTTCAATTTACACGTTGCATCAATTTCTATAGCAGCAATATTAATCCCACGTCCCACTAAACCCTAATCATTTCACAATATCACACTAGATTATCTCTCCGTTGATTCATCATTGTAGTTCGGCAATTTTAGCATGCAGTTTCCTATCTGGTAGATGTCCAGATCCCCGATTAGGAAACTGGAAGGGGCGGTACGCGAGATCAACATCCGCTCGGCTTATCTACTAAAATGCAAAATTCAAGACAATAGATAACAGAGTGATGATATCTACCTGAGATTTCTTATTCATCATTCATTTATTCTTCAATACAACTTTTTCTTTTCTTCTTCTAGCCCATGTGCCTTTAACATAACTCGGTAAATCAACCATTCACACAAGCAACCATGATGCTCACACCAGATTCGGATAAGTTGGTCCTTGGATCAACTGTCGCAGCACTATGTTTTCCGATTGGAATATATGTTTACCAGAAGTTAACCAAGACCAACAAGAAGAAATACTTAGAATTCGGTCAAGAGATAACTCCACTATCCACAAAAGTTGACGACATTAACAATGGATATGAAGATCGTCCATACAGACCATTTAGATTTCCAAACAATCAAACGATGTCTTTACTAAAATTGGACATTAACTACTGGGCAATCATGGATAAAGAATATGTTAAATTCATGGATGGTAAAAAAGAGATCTTTGACGGTTATGACGCAGAAAAATTGAAGTCTAATGTGTACTATGAGCGGTTGTACGATTCAGAATCTGAAGCTGCATTCAAAGAATTTTGTGAGTTCACCGTCGATCATTATACACACAGATATCCTAACTTGTTTACAAGAGAAGGTAACATGGTTTATAATCACTTAATGGGTGAAGAGTATGACATGGATACTATGGATCCATTTATTATAGTTACCAAAATTTCAATGGAGGATTTCTATGTCACTTGCAAATTACCAAGTGAAGATCATAGAAAATGTATTGGAGTTTCAGTTGCATATGGAGGTGGTAAATTTAAGATTGCAGAGATTGTTGGTCAACAATTAGATTCTATCCATAAACTTGTTCCATACTACGAGTCCAAAATGAAACTCAGTATGAACAAGTGGTTTGAAAGATTCACGGATCCAGTTGAAAGAGAATCAATTCATGTTGTTTGGGATTTAGATTTATTCTACAATGAAATCTACTCTAAGCTAGATGAATTGCAGGATGAAGCTAAATTTAAAGAGTATATTGAAACGGTTCCTTTCGAGAAATTTGAAGTTAGAATCGAAAGACAAACATTGATTAAAATGCCTAAAACTGGTACGGTTATATTTGCTAATCATCCATTATTTGTGAATATCTCAGAAGGATTGAAAGATGAACCAAATGTTCCTAGCATTTTAAAGAAAGTTATGTACGAATCTCCAGAAGGAATCATAAAGTACAAACATTATGCATCTATCAGAGATCATATTGCAGCTGGACTTCAAAATATGATTGATGATCAAATTGCCCGTGGTATCATTAACGAAGACACACCCGTCAGAACCATTCCCACCTTTCCATTTGCTAGTTGGATGTCTGAATCCAATTATTCTGAGTCTAGAGGATTCGAAAAATCATCTGTGTAAGACGGTACATTTGCAATTTGTGTGTATTTTTGGGTTTTTCAAACATCGAACTAAAGTTTGGCCGCGTCCTAATGCTGTAACCGAGGCGAGAATTCGGCCGCGTTAGAGACATCGACCGAGCTCGCCCGAACCACAATTGGAGGGATCTTGATTTACGTTTTGTAGGCCGTTAATATCAACACCATGAGATAGAAATATCGAATGATATTCCATCCCGAATTCAACCAAGTGTTTCAATTTCACTGAATGGCATTTTATATATATGTAGAAACAGAAATACCGGTTATAATTCAAGCGTAGTTGATATAGATAACGATCCACCCTGGATCGCGATACCCTTTTGGAAATGCATCGATGCTGATTAGCCGATTAAATTTGTCCCCAACCCCGGATCTATAAGTATAAAATAGAAGTGGTTCGTCTTTCTTTATGATGGGGGCCTGGGTGTTGATTGGTTTGGTAATTAATTGAGTGCCTTTGAGTAACACGATGCTTACAACTGAGTCTGACAAATTAGTGGTGGGAACAACGGTGGCTGCAATCTGTTTTCCACTCGGTATCTACGTTTACCAAAAGATCGTCAAGGCGACTAAGACATACACAGAATATGGGCAGAACATCATTCCTTTAACAACTACCGTTGATGATATTAATAATGGATATGAAGACAGACCATACATGCCATTCAGATTCCCATACAACCAAACGATGTCATTATTCAAGCTAGATATGAATTTTTGGGGTATTATCGATAAGGAATATGTCACTACTATGGGATTGAAGAAGAAGATATTTAATGATTACGATACCGAAAAGTTAAAGACCAATCTCTTTTACAAAAGATTACATGAGAAAGAACATGATGCGGTATTTGCCGAGTTTCTGGAATTAACGTTGAATCATTATCTTCACAGATACCCAAATTTGTTCAGTAAGAAGGGTGATATTGTTTACAATCATTTGATGAACGAAGAATATGATTTGAGAACCATGGACCCATATCTTGTGATTACTAGGATTTCAATGGAGGATTTCTTTGTTACTTATAAAGCACCGGAAGATGAGGAGAGAATGTGCATCGGTGTCAGTGTTGCATTTGGTGGCGGTGGGTTTGGTATTGCCTCAGTTGTCGGTGAAGGTATGGATAAAATCCACAAGCCTGTTCCCTATTATAAAGAAAATTTGAAAAAGAGTATGGACAAATGGTTTGAGAGATTTACAGATCCTGTTGAAAGAGCGTCGATTCACCTTGTCTGGGATTTGGATCTTGCATGCAGTGAACTATATACCAAACTAAGAGAGCTTGAACATGATCACGTGAAGTATAAAGCATACATCGAGTCATTGCCATTTGACAAATTTGAGGTCAGAGTAGAGAGACAAACGTTGATCAAACTACCAAAGACGGGAGCTGTGATATTTGCCAACCATCCTATATTCCTTAACCTTGAGAGAGATTTAGCGGACGAGCCTGGTGTTCCAAGCATTCTCTTCAGAATGATATATGAAGCGCCAGAAGGTATCATCAAGTACAAACATTTTGATATGATCAGAGATCACATCGCCCCAGGATTGCAAAGGGAAATCGACAGCCAAATTGCAAGGGGTTTGATTAAGGAAGACGCACCTGTCCGTACGATCAACACGTTCCCATTTGCCAGCTGGATGTCTCCGGAGAACTACAGCGAGTCCAAGGGGTTTGTGAAACCTGTATAGTATGTATAGTTAAGTCAAAGAGTTTTGAATTTTTAATCTAGTGCTACAAAAATTAGATAACGGTTATAGGAAATTGAGCAGAATGCATGTATTTCTTATGTGGGAAGATGTTCAGTTGTAATTTGTACAGTCTGCCAAGTTTACAAGACTGGAATGATGGAACTAATGCCATTGGATTAGTCATAAGTGACCGTATATCATACTCTAAAGCAAACTGCGTCTTTAGTTTATACACGCCCGACTCATTGTCGTACACCCACTTATTAACTGGAAGGTCGATATTGTGTGTTGTGAATAGATTCAAAATTGGGATTTCTTGATACCGTAGATATGAGACTGCATTTATTAATTTGCTGGTCTCCTTTGATACAGGCAAGCCCGATTCTGAAGCCAATTTCCATAGATGTGTGTGGTATCTGCTAAATTTGGAAAACTTATCTCTAATAGTAGCTTCACTTTGCATAAGGAAGTCATCGTCTATAGTAAATGGAATATGGTAAGGCGACTCGATGTCAACTGCTCTAATTATTGGTTTTATGAACAATTTCGAAGGTAGTGCTGAGTTATTAGATGGCTTAAACTGCAATTCGATATTTACAATTGGAGCCGACGAAACCTTAAATGCCGGATCGGTGTAGATATCATCGTTTCTGGGATCCATTGAATGTGGCAAGAAACTTTTCACTTCTTGTTTTGATTTCATTTCGGTTATGATTGTTAGTTCACCATTCAATTTCGAGAATAGTTCCTTTTGGATAAAATATGTATGAATTCGTTTCAATGAGTCATCAGGTGGGAGATATATTTTTCTTTCTGAGTGAACTTCCAATTCCACCACTGGAGCCTTGGACTTTCCTGTGTTACTAAATATGATGGAATCTTGCTGAGGCAAATTGTCCACACCAATTTGTATTAGATTAGTACGTTCTTTCAATATTTGTATGGCATCTTTGAGGGCGTTTTCAATTCTTTGAAGTTGTAATCTTGTGGATGGAGTAGTCGGTCGGTCATCAACTGTTCCATCCCTGATAACACGAAAGCAATGTTCCAGGTTCTTTAAAGAAACATAATCGTATGGTTGTGATGGTGTATCAAGTTTGTAAGAATCCAAAGTTTTTCCAATTAGTTGAACATTAATGAAATACTGACAGAACTCACCATATAAGGCATAATCCTGTACTTGTATAGGCGTACCACGTTTTGAACTCTTTCCGTATCTCTTACCAACTTGAACAACAATCTGTGGGAATGTAAAAGAATCGATACCTAAAGATGGTGGAATTTTCAGATGCTCCTCAAATTGTTCGCCGCAATTATCATCTAGCAGGTAGTTTGGTAATTTGAATTTGAATGACCGTTTGATAATCTTACCTGGTTGGAAGATTCGGGTTTCAAATCTAAGATGTGTGTTATCAGTTGGATCTAGTTGAGATTGGCCAATAGGAGCAAAGCTATAAGAGGCTTCCAAATCGTACATAGACATGATGTTCTTCTTTATTGGATTGTTATTTTTTGGACTTATAACACCAACATTACAATTCAAAGAGATCAAGAGCAATTCGAAAGGTATTCCTACCGTTCCTGTATTTTCGAAAGTAGCAAAACCATATACCATTTCGCCTGGAGAATAGTGTTTAAACTCATTTTCGAACTGGTAGTTCTTGAACGGATGAGCAAACTCTTTTGTGAAGTAAACTTTTATATATATCGGAGCGTCAAGTTTCTGTAGCTTATGTAAATTTTGTAAGAGGTTATCACTATCCATCACTTGTTCAGAAGAAGGAATGGATTGCGTTGTGTAAACAGAAGTAGCTGAAGGAGCAGCTTCTTGGTAGTCTGGTGTTAACTCAGCAACCAAACTACGATTGAAGACGAAGTTGTGTAAATCGAAAGAAGGTAGCAGATTCTCATGATCCATTTCATTATTTGGAATGGAAGTATCCGTGTGAAGCTCTTGTGCAGAGTATGGTGGCAAAAGTGAGTCATTGGGAGCAGGCATTTTTGCTGAAAATATAGACGCGTTTAGTTGCCTTCGAGAAGTATTTTTGAAAATGGGTAGCAAAATCCAGTCAATGGGGTATGTAGAATGAGGTATGTGTGTTTCGGGAGCGGTAATTCAAGAAGAAAAGAAGGGTGTGTGTTTAGGTATAATACTACAGTAGAGAGTATAAACTGGTTTACGTGAAGTGCAGTGCTACAAGGTATTTGAAAAGTACACACTAGAACAATGGACGATGGGCCTATTTTCGAAACCTGCCGAAATTTCAGGGAGTCAGGTGTGTGAAAATGGTTCGGCAATTAAATAGTAAGGCCGGTGAAGCAAATGAATTAGCAATTCCACAGAGATCGCAGATCTCTGTGGAATGAAAACATGCGGAAAGCGGAAATGGGAAGGAAGATGGAATGGAATGGATGTGTCACCCTGTCTGCTGCTTACGTAATCGACGCGTCGATTTCCCACCGCTGGCTCTCCCGGCGGCCCGCGATATCAGCCAATGAGAGCGTGTGCTTTTGTGCTTAGAGCTGGGAGTGCGACGCTGAGTTTTCTTTCTTAGTGGGGAGAGGGGACATGGTGAAGATTTGTTGTACTGGGTAGAGAGACGTCTTGCTTGTAGGCACCACCTTCTTGGCCCTCCTCCACAGACACACACACACACATCAAGCAACAATGACTCATCCAGGTGCATACATGGGCTGGTGGGGTTCTATGGGTACGTACAGCACGGGAGAGAGGCACCCCAGGGGAGCTGATCTGACACAAGCAAAACCACAAATACATGACAATAGCTAACGAGCAACATACTAACATGAACACACTTCCACACCTCACATTTCCATTTCTACAGGATCCCCAAAGCAAAAGAGAGTTACCATCCACTCTGTTTCTCCATACGCTCAATCTCCATTACACGGTTCAGTTGACAGAGCTATCTTCAACTCTTTCAGAAGATTCAAGGCCCAAGTTTTATACATTGCTTTACCATTCGCCATCGTCTGGTCTGTCTGGACTGAAGCTAGAGACTACAACGAATACTTATACACCAAGGCCGGTAGAGAAGAATTAGAAAGAGTTAATGTTTAAGCGGATTATGTCTTGATATTCATATTCACATTCATTCATTTATTCTGTCTATTTATTCAACAAAAACAACAAAAGAACAACACAATACTATATACTACTACAACCTTCTGTTATTTATAAACATATCGCAATATTCTTTCAAATTTGCATGTTTAGTTTAAATCTAGTTAGTTTATGTAACGGTTAATGCTAGCATTCAAAAAGATCATTATTACAATTAAAATTATTATTGATAAATCAATTATACAAAGCTGTAGGTATATATACACGTAGATGTAGTAATGGGATTGCCTCTCTAGGAGGTTTTCTTTTCAGCGTCTTCACTGATGTCTTCGTTGAAGGCGACATAGACGTATCCAATAAGGACCACGTTGGCCACCACGGCGGCGACACCGCCGGACACGAGAGAGTTGTTGAAGATGGAGTTGCAGCCGAAGAAGGCCACGAGAGGGGCCAGTATCATCATGGCTGTGAAGAAGATGAGTTTCTTGAGAACATGTCTGTGAGATGGATATGTGGATTGTGGAAGAGGTTCTGTGTTAGTACTGATTCCGTTCTGGGGGTGTGTGGGGTGTGTGTCGGGTCTCCCGCTGCCCGTGCCACTCTGATAGTTGTACGTACGATGGGATGTCTGCCATTGCTGCTGTCTGTGGGTGCTGTGGTGTGTGTGGATCCCTACCTGGACCCCAACCAACCCAACCCGACCATCTGCATCCCCCGTGTCCATCTCAGCGGCCAATCGCCCTCGTGGACGTCTCCCGCTCCCTCACAAAGTCGCAGAGCCAAACAAAACAGGCCAGCGAGCTCGCCTTATCGGAGCGGCTGCAGAATAAAAGAATGACGCTGGGGCAGATGACCCTCCGGCCATTCCTGACGTCTGGGGTAGGGGCCTTACTAGGTATAAATACACACGTTTCCCCCAGACTGGCCGCCTCCACACTCCCCGGACACACTTCCTCTCTCTGCCACACCCCAGAAGTCCCTGCAACCACACTACACACAACAACAACCCACTCAATGCCCCTCACCCCTCCAGAACTCAAGCAATTCCACGACGAAGGCTGTCTAGCTCTCGTCAACTACTTGGACAAGTTCCAGCTACTGAAGTTGAACAAGGAGATTGACAGGCTCTTGGACTCGGTCGACGTCGTCAACCACCCGGTCATCAAGTTCACAACCGGCGCAAGCAAGGAGGGCCACATCGGCGACAAGTACTTCCTTGAATCATCAGACAAAATCCACTACTTCTTTGAACCCGATGCTATCTCCGACGAAGACCACACTCTCAAGTATCCTGCCAACAAATCAATCAACAAGATCGGCCACGGATTGCACTTCTTGAACCCGGTCTTCAATTCAATCACCATCAACGACGACATCGCCTCCATATGTAGACAATTGGGTATTAAGGACGCCAAGGCCGTTCAAAGTATGGCCATCATCAAACAACCACACATCGGTGCCGAAGTCCCTCCACATAACGACGCCGAGTTCTTGTACACAGATCCGATCTCATGTGTCGGTTTCTGGTTCGCCTTGCAAGACTGCACCCTTGAAAACGGCTGTTTGGAATTCATACCTGGCTCCCACAAGAATCCTATCCAAAAGAGATTTGTCAAGGATTTCAAGAAGGGCTACGGTACTAAATTCGCAGATTTGAACAACTTGGACGAAGACTATGTTATTTCCGAAAAGGATAAAGAAACAAACGAAACATACAAGGATGACTCATTATACAAAAAAGTGGTGATCCCAGCAGGTTCCTTGGTTCTCATCAATGGTAGAGTCATCCACAAATCCGCTCCAAACTTATCCGATCATTCAAGAAACGCATACACCTTCCACATTGTCGACGGTACAGCCAAGTACGATGAGTACAATTGGTTGCAAATCCCACCTGCCCACCCAGAAGGCTCGAAAAACTTTACTAGATTATACAGCAACTTCGAATAGTTTCGCATACCCCCTTTACTTTACTCTGTTATCATGTATTCCTCTTCCTATTTTCCTTTTTATCTCTTTATTTTACTTCTACTTTTTATCACGACTATTCTTCATACTTGGATTAATTGATTAATTAACTTTAGTTCTATTTATTCTAAACATTATATACACGTAATCTAATTAACGGATCATTCACATTAACGGATTGTTCTATTTGTCATCCCTTATCCATTTACCTGTATTTTCGGGATCCCAGAATCCAATTTTACTCTCTTTCATATTGTTCAACTCGTTGTTCCATTTAGCAAAGGCATGTTTGTACTCGCCCATGTTTGGCGCATCGGCAATCTTATTAATGGCCCAATTCAACGTCTTTAAGGATCCACTGTTACTGTGCTTACTCTCTTGGATGATCAAATCGACTAATCCAACTCGGAATTCCTTGAATCGAACACACTTCATGAACAAATACGAGTGCACCTTCTTCGACGCATTCGCATAAATGACAGTCGCCAGTTTATCCAATACCTTCACCAAGTTGATCTTCTCGTTGAATTCGATATCGGCTGTATTCTTACTATTGATCAAACCGATCATCGCACTGTGGATCAACATCACCGGAATCCGATCGTCGTATTCAACATAGAGTCGACGGATCACCGCATCGATCAACGAAGGTTCTCTCTTGATCAAGGACTCGATTAACATACTTTTGAATCTCAATGGCGAATATAATCTCACGAGTCGTTCCTTTTCAGGACGGTTGTATCTCTTTCTCACCTTTTCAGCACCGTCGGTATTTTTCGAGCTTTTCCTGATCACTTGAAGTTCACGAAGATTCGTGCTTGAATTCGAGTCTGGAATAAACTGTTCGTAGTTCTTCATGTTTTTGTACAATTCATTAAACTCCAACAAATCTTGATCGAGTAATCCCCTTGATGGTTTCTTTCTGATCGTATCTTTTTCAGAGTGATCATTAGGTATATGCAACAGATCTTCATCAGTTTCATTCGATGAGTTCTCATTGATCGAGTCGAATAACGCATCAGTGACGTTCTCGAATGATCCAATATCACTTACATCAGCATCAACACTAAACTTCTCGACAATCTCATGGCGTTCGTTAAATGCAGCACCATTACTCTTCTCGATCTCACTCAATACCATAATGACACCCGAACCGGTCTCTAACTCATCGTCTTCAGGGTTCAGAGATTTACCTTTCAACAAAACGTCATTAACAGTCTTATTCCATTCGAACCCGGATAACCGTTCAATGATCTCCCATGACTTCTCATTCGATGACAGTAAATTCACCTCCTCATCCAACGCCCTGTCGAACTCATTATCGTTCAAATCGGCAAAGTTCTTATCACCAAGTGGTCTGGAAGCACGACGGAACAAAACTTCAAGGAAAATACCAAATGTGAATATCGTATTATGAAACTTGAAAATCCAGTCATCTTCATCACTACAGATCCACTTAGCACGATTTTGTAAAACGTTAAACACGACGTCATTGGGCAATTCGAATAACTTGATCGCGATCCGTTGTAAGAGACCTTGTTCCATGATATAGATCTTGGATTTGTAATTCTTCGGGTTTAACAATGTTAAGTCTCGTGGGGTCTTACAAACACTGTCGAATGCCTTATTGAGGATGTAGTTGAGCTTATGGCTTTCCTTCAACGTCAGGATGTTCACATTCGCACTCTTAGCACAGGTGGAGTCAATGTAGAGCTTGTAGAAGCGTAATAATGCAGGAATGAGAGTATTCGTGTATTTCTTGGATGAAGGATCGATTGTTTTCAGTAACTCTATAAACCCGACTGTTTTAGAAAACGCCTCTTCATCGGTAAAAGATTGAAACTTCGGATTGCTGGATTTGGATTCGATAATTTGACATCCAATCTCGAATAAATTCTCCTTGTTTGTAAGTGTTGGTGAAAAACTGGATATCAGTTCGAAAATTTTGAGTAAATCAGGATATGTATATTCATCACCATTTTTGAAAATATTGTACATTGCCTGCTTCATCACATGTGAATGTTCAGATTGTACGTTGGTCAACGCTATATAACCACCCACGCGGTTTCTTGTTGCAACATTGGTATTCTTTAAATAACTAATAAGATTCGATGTGATGAGTTGAATCTTTTTGTTCGACGCCAGATTGGAGAATTCGACATTCAACACCTCTCTGTATTTCTCTGTCTTTTGTAATTGATCCACAAAATATGAAACTAATAGCTTGTAGTATATTGTATTCGACAGAGGTCTGTTCATGCCTAACTGATGGTAATTCCACATTTGTAAGGTCACTGTGATTTGTGGCTTGAACCCAAGTATCATTAATGCATCATAGGATTTCACATTGAGTTTCTTCTTTAAAACCAGGAAAGACAAGACTGAATGCTTTCTTTCAGTGATAAACGTATTGATTTCCGTCTTTGATATTTTGCACTCCTCTGATTGGATGGTGCTCATTTCGTAATTATTTAGTGAAAATGTGTGTGATAAGACAGACGATGCGAAGAATTTCGAATTGAATAAGCTCAGATTAGTGGAGAAAAGATTCTTCAATTCTAATGATTGTTTGACCAAATCGAAAGGATGTTCAAATTTGATGACATCGACGGTTTTGTAAACGTACATCAATTTAATCAATGCATCATCTGGAACGATCTCATCACAGTCGTTAATGTCGTTCTTTAAGTCTATGTGGTTGCTATAATGGTTTTTCCAGATCATGTTGAGAATTCTAAATCTATTGACAGCTTTAGAACTGTTTAAGAAATCTATATTTGTGATTATTAAAGGGTTGATGTTCTTGTAGTATTGATAGAATTGAATGATGAATAAATAACGCAACCAGTCTGATTTTTGAAAGATCGTTTCGTCTTCAATCACGGAATTAATCAAATTGATAAGATCGTTGAATGGTAGCTTCTGATTGACAATCATATAAGATGCAGTTTGAAACCATTGTAAATTGATTAGGATGGAAAGTATATACCTGAATGTGTTGTCACCAAGTTTAGTGTTTAACTTTGGATCTTTTAACTGTGTTTGGATTTCAGGCTGGGATCGAAGATAGTAGTTGAGAATCAAAGGAATGTTGATGTTTGCTGTCTTCTCAATATGTTGTCGGATTTCAGGTCCATGGTAGAATATGTCTTTTCCCTTTATGGTTATCAAATGTTGGACGTGGTTTGGATTAGTTAAATCGATGTATTCTTTATATCCCTTATTCACTATGCTAGAGGTGTATGGTGTGCTGGTGTTGTTGTATGCGGTAGCATTGCTTTCTATTTCAAACATATCACTATTGAATCCATTCGATTGATTATTGGATGTTGAAGATTGTGCTGGTGCTTGGTTGATAATATAGTCTTCAAGAGTATTCAGTGAAGAGCTTAAAAATGAATTCATCACGTTGGAGAATTTACTATTCTGCTCCTTTGAGTGATCAGATATGTTCTCTTGGTTGTCTTTAGGATCTTTCAAACACGAATAAGGTCGGAAATGACTTACTCTTCTATGGCATCCAAGTCGAATGATATATCGGCATCGTATTTTGGAGAACATGTTGCAAGTCACCGTTGGATGTGTGTGATAACTCTCGATAGCCCTTTTCTCTTCAAGATCCTGTCTGAAGAGGGGTATATGTGTGGTTATTTGAGGATATGTCTCTATCTCTGGCGTGGTGAAAAAGTCCAGAGTCCAGAGATGTCTAAAAATGCCTAAAAAAATAAAAAAGCGGTGCAATCTGCTTCTCCCCTCAAAGTGCGGTGCACGGGCGTCGATCTGGGAATGTCTGGAAATCCGGGGATTACTGTTACGTGTTACGTGTTGTTTGTTAACTATCATTACGGGTTAGATAAATAAATAGAGTACCTATTAGCTGTATAGAGGGGTTAAAGAAATGAAATGTGCATGTGAGGAATCATCGACCTTACTTCTTTTGACCTTGAGCAGCAACAGCGGCAGCACCTGCAGCTGCAGCTTCTGGGTCCAAGTAGTAAGCTGGCTTGATTGGTTTTAAGTTGTCATCTAATTCGTAGACTAATGGGATACCAGTTGGGATGTTCAGACCGGCAATGTCGTTTTGGGAGATGTTGTCTAAGTGCTTGACTAAGGCTCTTAAGGAGTTACCGTGAGCAGCAATGAGGACGGTCTTACCAGCTAAGAGGTCCTTTGCAATGACATCTTGCCAATATGGTAATAATCTGTCAATGACTAAAGCTAAGGATTCGGTCTTTGGTAAAACGTTTGGATCGACGTTGTTGTATCTTTCGTCACCGAATTGGGAGAACTTGGAGTCGTCTTCAATTTCTGGAGGTGGGACGTCGTAGGATCTTCTCCATTCTTGGAACTTTTCAGCGCCGTACTTTTCTAAGGTTTCGGCCTTGTCCTTACCTTGTAAAGCACCGTAATGTCTTTCGTTTAATCTCCATGATCTGACGACTGGGATGAATAATCTGTCGGCATTGGCTAAAGCAATGTTGGCGGTTTGGATGGCTCTGGACAAGAGGGAGGTGTATAGAACGTCTGGCTTTAAGCCGGCTTCCTTTAATAATTCACCAGCATGTGCAGCTTCCTTTTCACCCTTTGGAGAAAGCTTGACATCGACCCAACCGGTGAATAAGTTCTTTTCGTTCCAGTCGGATTGACCGTGTCTAACTAAGATTAATTTGTGGACCATTTTGTGTGTTCTGTTCGTTGTGAATTGAGATGGGAGGGGAGAAAAGCAGAAGGAAGAGAGTACCAGAAGAGAAGACAGAGAAGAAAGAAAATGGAACAAGGACGGGAGAGACCCACATGGCCACCAACCAGCTCGATCTCTCCACACTCCACACTTGCCAGACAGTGGCAGCAGCGGCCGTCCTCAGCTGACCCGGGCGACTCCCGCCAATTTCCAATCGATGACTCCGGGGCGGCGCTGCTCCGGGGCGATTGCTCGCCGGTCACGTGACAGTCACGTGACTATCACGTGACTGTCACGTGACATGCGTTTGGATTTATTTCATATTAAAAACGCTTAAAAGATACACAGCTCCTACACAGGACAGGGACAAAGGAAGGGAAGAAGCAAGGGGAGAAGTGGAAAGATATATATAGTAGAAAGGAAATAAAGGGGCACCTAGGTGGTGTAGAAGAAGTGCTTTTGTTGCTTGTCGGTGAGATCGGCAACGATTTCATCAGAAGCACTGTCAGTGAGTTCATAAACACCTTCCTTTTCGCCAAGTGCAGAAGATTCAGAATCGCCCTTGTTGGATTCTAAAGCTGCTCTCTTCTTCTTGTTCAAAATGACACAAACTAACCAGTAGCTTGCACTTAAGAACATACATGCACAGTAACCAACCAACATGGAAATGAAACCACCGGTATACTTTGGTGCTTGGTTACTTCTGAAGGTTTGAGTACCAGTGATAGCACCACCACAGTAACCTAAGTAGTTGAAACTGTATGTCACGGCCTTCTTGGTGTTACCAGCAGTGTTGGCTTGGACACAGGAGATCATGACAACATAGGAAGCAAAGTAGAAGTATTGGAAGTAAAGACCGACTAATTGTGCAGCAGTGTTGCTGTGAGAACATGAATATGAGATGATGGCACCAATTAATGGAATGATTAAGGAGATGATAGCAAGTAAACAACGTCTGTTTTCCCAACGTGCAGCACACCAGGTAAAGAACACAGTGGCAATGGAAGCAATAACACCGGTTGGAATACCCATTAAAGAAGACTTGACAGATGAGAAACCTAAGTTGTTGATGATAATCGAGGAGAATGTAGACAAACCACCATTTGGAATGTTAATACCGAAGTTGAATAACATGACAATGTAAATTCTGACATCGAGGAAACCTTCCTTGACTTGACTCCATTTCCATTCGTCGTTTTCAACACCGGTTTTGTTTTCAGAAACTCTCTTAACAGAGTAATACTTTTCTTTTTCGGTTAAGAACTTTGCATTCATTGGGGAGTCTGGTAAGAACCAAATGACAAAGACAGACCAAACGGTGGAAACAGAACCAATTAAAATAAAGATGTACTTCCAGGTTGGAATGGTATCACCAAAGGTAGATGCTAAGGCAGATAACGCACCATTAATAACAGAAGACATGAACATGAAAATAATGGCACTACGATGTGGAACTTCGTCATTAACGTAGAAAACAGAAATCATTAAAGAACAACCTGGGACAATCGCACATTCGACGAAACCCATCAAGAATCTAATAGCAGCTAAACCACCGAAGTTGTGACAAGCACATAATAAGAGGGTTAAACCGGACCATGTAAGAGAACAGAAACCCATAACCTTACCTAATCTGAATCTTTGGATAAGGTAAGTCATTGGCCACATACCGACAAGAGAACCGATGAATAAAATGGTACTCAACCAAGAATATTGTTGACCAACTAAGTGGTTGTCTGTACGAAGACCAAAAATAGCAGATGTACCTAAAGCAACCTTATCGACGGCACCCATAGTAGCAGTGAAGAATAATACCGGTAATAAAAACCAATCTGTCTTTCTGATCATTTTCTTCATTTCAGTTTCGGACATAGGTTCGAACTTACCAGCATTTTCAGCAAGATACTTGGCTGACTTGTCCATATGTTCGTAGGACTTTGGAGTATTGGTGTTTGTATCTTCCATTGGAGATGATGGATCAGAGTGAACGGATATGGTTTCTTGGTTTCCCTTAGAATCACTTAATGACATGATGTTATGTGTGTGTGTTTGATTTGATGTGGAAAGGAAATAAAATATAATATATATAGAAGAGAAGAAGAGTGGAGCAGTATACGAACAAATGAATGAAATGACTTATTCGGGTAGACAGCAGACTTTATAAATAAAACAGGGAATACTGGCGTATTAAGACCGATGAATTTTCAAACAGGAGATAGGGAGGTGAACACGATAAGTCTAGTGGATAAATGGATAACCTAGAACTGAGAACCCCACACTGAGATGATATGATTTCTTATCAAAGAACAAGGAGTGCAGGTTTGGTGGGAAGTAGATTGGTGGATTGGTGGATTGTGTGATTCTTGTAACCGGTGCAATATGTGTGAAAGTATCGATGGGTATTGTATTTCCCTGTACCACACCCCGAAAGTACTCTCCAACGGTAACTCCTGGCTGTGGACACCCCGAAGACAGATGTATCAGCTGGAACCACTTGCCAGACGGGTCGAATAGAGCTGCCATCTCTGTGCATCTCCCCTTATCGGAGAGTGGGAATGGTGAAATTTGCGTAAATGCTGTCACACCTCCTCGGCGACCCCGCCTGAGACGGCAGCTGCAATCGACGGGCATCGCCTTCTGCCCGTTCACCGCTTATCGCCCGCTCTCCGTCGATTCGAGCTGCCGTCGGAAGACCCCTCGACACCTTCAGCAAGGTTCCTGGTCCTCGTTTCGAGCTGCTTGCAAAGCCGCCAGACGGCTGCGGCCCCGTCATTGGACGTCGGGTCGAGCAGCCAGGATAGCTGGCACCGAAGAGAGATGTAGAGGCTGTCACGATAGCTGGATAATGCGGGAACAAGGAATTCGACCGGGTATTCATGCCGGTGCACACGTCCGGAAAGAGGTCTTCACTCTTGATGCATCGATTAGAAGTACCAGTTGATTAGCTATTACCGATTCTCCAAATACTCTCCGACTGTCTCCACACTGTTTCCTTTAAGTACAACATTGGTTCCGAGTATCTCCTCCTATAGTCCGCATATCCCATCCACTCCACGCTGTTTAAGTTTTATGTTCTTTTCATCAACTACGGCAACCTCCTGAATCATTATGACTATCTCAGATAACAACGTTACCATCGCCATCGATAGAGGTGGAACTTTCACCGATGTCATTTACAAATACGCAGACACCGAAAAGACTTTCAAATTATTGTCCGTTGACCCATCAAACTACAGTGATGCTAATATCGAAGGTATCAGAAGAGTTCTCGAAAACGTTACAGGCAAGAACATTCCAAGAGGTGAAAAGTTAGATACTTCTTGTATCTCTTCCATCAGATTAGGTACTACCGTTGCAACCAACGCTTTATTGGAAAGAAAGGGTGCCGATTGTGCTCTTGTTACAACCAAAGGTTTCAAGGATTTACTCCATATCGGTGATCAATCACGTCCTGACTTATTCGCTTTAAATATCGTTAAAGCTGGTGTTTTATTCAAATCCGTCGTCGAAGCTGACGAAAGAGTTACCATGCCTGCATTCTTAGTTGATCCATCCGGTTACGATGCTCAAGATCTCGTTGACGGTGAAAGATACGTTAGAGGTGAAACAAAGGAAGTTTTCGAAATCTTAAAACCATTAGATAAGGAAAAATTGAAGGTTGATTTACAAGTTTTAAAAGACCAAGGTATCGATTCTATTGCAATTGTCTTTGTTCATGGTTACAACTACCAAGTCCATGAAAAACAAGCTGGTGAAATCGCTAAGGAATTGGGTTTCAAACACATCTCATTATCTCATGAAATTTTACCTGTCATCAAAACCGTTCCTCGTGGTCAATCTACTGTTGTTGATGCTTATCTTACTCCGATCGTCAAAGATTACGTCAAATCGTTCTTATCTGGTTTCCAAGATGATTTCGAAAAACACACTAGAGTCGAATTTATTCAATCTGATGGTGGTTTATGTTCTTGGGAAAATTTCACTGGTTTGAAATCTTTACTCTCTGGTCCTGCAGGTGGTGTTGTTGGTGAAGCCAAAACTTGTTATGATTCCGATTTGAAAACTCCAATCATCGGTTTCGATATGGGTGGTACTTCAACTGATGTTTCTAGATACGCTGGTGAATTCGAATTCTCTTTCGAATCAATTACTGCAGGTATTAAAATCGCAGCTCCTCAATTGGATATCAACACTGTCGCAGCTGGTGGTGGTTCGATCTTAGCTTACAAGAATGGTGTCTTTGCAGTTGGTCCGGAATCAGCTTCTGCACATCCAGGTCCTGCGTGTTATAGAAAGGGTGGTCCATTGACAATCACGGATGCTAATCTTTTCACCGGTAGAATCTTACCTGAATTTTTCCCAAAGATTTTCGGTCCAAATGAAAACCAACCATTAGATTATGAAATCACCAGAATTAAATTCGAAGAATTGGCAAATAAGATTAACAGTGAAAATCCAGCTTTGAAGAAAACTGCTCATGAAATCGCTTTAGGTTTCTTAGAAGTGGCCAATTTCCAAATGTCAAAACCAATTAGAGATTTAACTGAAGCTAAAGGTTATAACGTTTCCAATCATGCATTAGCTTCTTTTGGTGGTGCCGGTGGTCAACATGCTGGTTCTATTGCTAAGATTTTGAAGATCAAGAAGGTTTTAATCCACAAACATTCATCCATCTTATCTGCGTATGGTATTTCTCTCGCTGATATCGTCACTGAAATTCAAGAACCTTGTGCTGCTGTTTATTCTACTCAATCCAGAGACGATTTATTATTGAAATGTAATGAATTAAAAGATCAATGTTTCGAAAAACTTCAACATCAAGGTGTAACCAAATCAACTGTCGACTATAAGGTTTATTTCAATATGGGTTATAAGGGTTCAGATACTAGAATCATGGTCTTGCAACCAGATGATAATGATTTCTTACAATTGTTCTATAAGACCCATGAACGTGAGTTCGCTTTCAATGATATGGATAAAGATATCTTGGTCTCTGATATTCGTGTTCGTGCTATTGGTAATGCTTCTGAAACAGTTTCTGAACGTTCTGCTTATAAGGATTATGATTCAATTGAGAAGAAGATGGTTGAAAATGGTATGGAAGAAAAAACTACTTTGATTCATTTTGATGAAGGTCATTTACCATCCAAATTCTATT
>JAJMLU010000520.1:63233-77915 GCA_030569835.1 Pichia sp. NRRL Y-27261
TGGTACTTCCATCCCTGGTCCTGCATTAATCTTAGATAATACTCAAACTTTGTTGGTTATTCCAGGTTCTACTGCAACTATTTTACCAAGACATGTTGTTATGGATGTCAATGTTGAAAGTAACATCAAGATTAGTACCGATTATGTTGATCCAATCCAATTAGCCATTTTTGCAAACAGATTTATGTCAATTGCTGATGATATGTCAAGAACTTTACAAAAGATTTCAGTTAGTGCAAACATCAAAGAGAGAATGGATTATTCATGTGCATTGTTTGATAATGAAGGTAACTTAACTGCTAATGCTCCAAATGTTCCTGTCCATTTAGGTTCCATGTCTGCTGCAATTATTTATCAATTGAATAAATGGAAGGATGATCTTCAAGATGGTGATATTTTATGTACTAATTCTCCTATTGTTGGTGGTACTCATTTACCAGATATTACAATCATTTCTCCAGTTTTCTATGAAGGTAAAATCCAATTCGTTGTTGCTGCTCGTGCTCATCATTCTGAAATCGGTGGTACTGCTCCTGGTTCATCATCATCTTATGCAAGAGAAATTTATGAAGAAGGTGTCAATATTGAATCTTGGAAAGTTGTCTCTGCTGGTAAATTCGATTATGAAGGTATGCAAAAACATTTCGTTGAAGTTCCACAAACTCATGGTGTCTCTGGTACTAGAAATATCGATGATAATTTATCTGATTTAAAGGCACAAATTGCATCCAATCAAAGAGGTATCAATTTATTAAAGGATTTGTTCGATGAATATGGTAGTGAAACTGTTTTATTCTATATGAAAAATATCAAAAAGACTGCTGAATCTGCTGTTAGAGCTTTCTTGAAGAACTATGCCATTGAAAACAAGGATAAATTACCACTTGTTGCTGAAGATTTCATGGATGATGGTTCAAAGATCCAAGTTAAAATTGATATTGATGCTAAGGATGGTTCTGCAGTTTTCGATTTCACTGGTACTTCACTTGAATCTTATAGTAATTTGAATGCTCCAAAGTCAATCACTTTCTCTACTGTTATCTATGTTCTTAGATGTTTGGTTAATATGGATATTCCATTAAATCAAGGTTGTTTAGATCCATGTACTGTTATCATCCCTGAAAATAGTTTGATCAATCCAAGTCGTTTTGCTGCTGTCTGTGCTGGTAATGGTATGACATCTCAAAGAATCACTGATTGTCTATTCAAGGCGTTTGGTCTTACCTCAGCTACTGGTGGTTGTATGAATGGTTTGAACTTTGGTACTGGTGGTTTGGATGAACATGGTAACATGGTCAAGGGTTATGGTTACACAGAAACAATTGGCCAGGGTAACTGTGCGGGTGTTGTCACTGTCAACGGAGTCAGACAGGGTTTCCACGGTTTCTCGGGTACGCAAACTAATATGACCAATACCAAGATCACTGATCCAGAAGTCTTTGAACAACGTTATCCGGTTGTCTTACTACAATATTGTATTAGAGAAAATAGTGGTGGTAAGGGTAAGTGGAATGGTGGTAATGGTTTAATCAGAGAAATTCGTTTCACATCCCCGGTTCATGTTTCATTGGTTACACAAAGAAGAGTCTATTCTCCTTGGGGTGTCTATGGTGGTGAAAATGGTAAGGCTGGTCTTAACAGACTTGGTAGAAACAGAGGTGATGGTGTTATTCAATGGATTCAATTGCCATCATTGGCTGAAATTTCAATGAGAAAGGGTGATATCTTATGGGTTGCAACTCCAGGTGGTGGTGGTTTCGGTAAAGAAACTGATACTGATGAATTTTGGGGTGTTTCTTCTACAAAGGCTGGTTTCAAACATATTCCTATTGCATCTGGTTCTATTGGTGCCCTTCAAGAAGCTGCAAACACTTCCCAATAGTTTATACTTTGATTTTATAACATTTCTTTAATTTGTATTTCATTTGTACCTTCAATAATTAACTAACATTCTAAAATACTAATAGTAAATTCAACTAGAAATAAATACAGTTATCATAGGTGGATCTTATGGTGTAGTAAATCCTATGTTCTTTGGATCAAATGTTTGGTAAATTATGAATAATGTAGAAAATCTTTTAGAGCTATACAGTCTTACTTAGATATATAATGGAATCTTACACCAATCCCAAGGATCGTTAAATCTCAAGTTCATGTCTAAACCACTGATTTCAGCAATTTCGTCTTCAGTTAATTCCAATTCATTAACAGTCAAATTGCTTAATAATCTTTCCTTCTTGTTAGATTTTGGAATGACCAAGATGTTTCTTTGGGTAGCCCATCTTAATAAAACCTTACCAGGATGAACGTTATATTTTTCAGCAATTTTAGTGATGACTGGATTTTCAAATAACGGAACACATTGTGCAACCTTTGGATGATCTAATTCAACAAAAGATTGTGGACCGAAAGTAGAATAACCAGTAATTTGGATACCGTGTGATTGAACCCATTCAATCAATCTTGGTTGAGCTAAGTATGGGTGGTGTTCGATTTGTAATAATTGTGGCTTGATCTTGCATCCTCTTAATAAATCTTCGATCAATGCACCAGTGAAGTTGGAAATACCGATAGATTTAACCAAACCGTCTTCAACTAATTTTTCCATTGCAGACCAAGTGGAAGACAATGGAACATCTTCAAATTCCCAACCGTTAGGACCACAGTAGAAACCAGTTGGATATTTTTCTTCGAATGGAACAAACTTTTGAGCAATTGGGAAATGAATGTAGAAGATATCTAAATAATCTAACTTTAAATCAGCTAAGACCTTGGCTAAAGCCTTTGGGACATTTTCTGGATCGTGGTAAGTATTCCAAAGCTTAGAGACAACGACCAATTCTTCTCTCTTAACAATACCTTCGGATAAAGCCCTGTTGATACCTTCACCGACTTCCTTTTCGTTACCGTAGTCCATTGCACCATCGAAGAGTCTGTAACCACATTCAATGGCATCGTAAATTTGTTGTGCACATGTTTCTTTGGTAACTTTCCAACAACCGAAACCGATTTGTGGGATCTTGATACCGTTGTTCAATGTAATGTAAGCTGTAGTGGACATTGCTGTTTGATGTGTGATAAATTATGATTTATTGGTTTTCCTCCATTTTAGAAAGAAAGGAAAAGACGTCAAGGTGGGGAAATCATGGACACTGGAAATTCTTCGAGGCATACACGGTCATCTGGTTGCTGTCATTGGGAACGGGGCTAATCTGAATCCTTATCCGTGGCTGTTCTCTGTGGGGCCTATTACCAATTGGCTACGGTCAATGCGAGGAAAGAAGATGGTCGTCTCGAGCTGCCTCTGTTAGGAAGACTGCTCGGATCGAGCTGCCTCGCTTTCGAGCTCAGGCCAGCCGAGAAATCACTATGGCACTCCACACTAAAGACTATTCCGGTCCTCTTCTCTTTGACATGACACCGGAGGTGAACCCGACCGTTGACTCTTGGTGGGCCATTTCTGATAAAGTGACACGATACAGATGATCAGTCCATTAAGACTATTAATCATGTTACCTTTTGAAGCTCTTCATCGATGAAAACATATTCCTTTAGGATTATTTAAGCAATCAAAAAGACCAACTAGATACATCAAGTGGTCTCCATCAACGGTTATAAGGATATCTAAAAACACCAAACACACAGCAACTTACAATTGACAATAATGATTGATCCAAACACTTCAGTCTTGATAGTTGGTGCCGGTACTTTCGGTTTATCAACGGCCCTTCAATTACTTAGAAAAGGACATAAGAATGTCACATTATTAGATCCATATGCAGTTCCATCTCCACTTTCAGCCGGTAACGATGTCAACAAAATTTTTCAATCGACTGTTGAAAATGAATTCTATTCAGCATTGGCACTTGAAGCTTTAGAAATGTGGAGAACAGATCCAGTATATAAGCCTGCATTTCATGAAGTTGGTATTGTTTATGGTGCATGTGGTGAAGATGTTATTCCCGAAGTTAATAGAAGAATTGCATTACTTGAAAAAAAAGGCGTGGAATTTTGCAGATTGGACTCTCCTGATGAATTCACTAAATATGTAAAGATGCCAAACACAACTATTGAAGATAAGTTTCAAACATTAAATTTAGAAGATAGATTCAAAGATTGGAAGGGATATTTTCAAAAAAACAAGTGTGGGTGGACCTTTGCCGCATTAGCTCTGGAAAATGCTGCTAAGGAATGTAATGAAAGAGGTGCAAAGTTCCTAATTGGATCGGCTGAGGAATTACTATACGAAGGTGATAAATGTACAGGAGTCAGAACATATACTGGAGAAGTCATTGAATCTGATATTACTGTCATTTGTGCAGGTGCAAACTCTGGTAGATTGCTTGATTTTGGTGGTCAATTACTTGCTAAATGCTGGACTGTTGGTCATATTAGATTAACTCAGGAAGAAGCAGATTCTCTAAGAGATTGTCCCGTTGTTCTCAATTTTGATCAAGGTTTCTTTTTTGAACCTGACTGTGATAATGATTTGAAATTCTGTAATGAATTTCCAGGTTATATCAACATGATCGAAAACAATTCAATTCCGATCTACAGAAACCAAATTCCACTTGAAGCTGAAAATCAAATGAGAAACTTTTTAAGACAAGTTTATCCGGAAATCGCAGAAAGACCATTCAATGTTGCTAAGATCTGTTGGTGCACAGATACTCCAGATCGTCATTTCCTTATTACAGAACATCCAAAGTACAGTAATTTGATTTTAGGTACTGGTGATTCAGGCCAGGGTTTCAAATTCATGCCGAATGTGGGTAAGTACATTTCCCAAGTTGTTTTGGAAGGTAGTGCAAGTCTTGATGAATCGAAAGCCAATGCTTGGAATTGGAGAGAACAACAAGGAGAAACTCGTGATATTCTAGCCAAGCAAGGAAGAGTTGGTGGAACTAACGTCATAAAAGATTTGAAAGATATTGACGATTGGACATCTGCCGATAAATAATTTGTAAACTTTATAATGTTTTTTAGGAAATGAATTATATTTAATATGAGTAGTATATCCATACAGAAATTTCATGTAGTATTATTCTTTGTGCTATTGGTATCTTTCGGACAACTTACTTACCTCAAGTTATTTTGCGCATTTCTTCGGGTAACTTTCCTCATTTGGTTGTTTCAACTATCAAAATTTATCATTTTCTTGATTACACTGCTTCTAGTCAGGATCCTTTCGCAATTTTAATTTCTCATCAAATAGAGAATGAAATGAATATAATGCCTATAGTTTTAGAGTCCCTTATATCAGTCTTTTTTGAATTGTTTTATAAACTTAACGTTGATTTTGGTGCCCATTTCGCAACACTTTCCTCTTTGAGCCATTCATTATCTCTTTAGAAAGATTACCCGAGGCCAAATTTTGGATTTTCAGAAAATCAAGAAAAGGTGCTCAGAATACCAAAAAAAATTGAAAATTTTAAAAATCCAAAATTCAGTTGATTACGTAAACATGCCCACATTATTACCTTTTAACTGCTTTAATTGTTACTTTACTAACTGTATAGAATGTTTCTACTATAAATTATATCTTTAATAACTAGTTGAAATACATAAATCCAAAAAACTAAGCAAGACTCAACGATTCTGCCCTTCCCTTAATCATATCTCTCCATCTAAATGATGTCAAATCTAAATCTAATTCTTTCCAAACTGCCATGACGACATCTTTAGCAGTTTTAACACTGCCTAATTCTCTGGCCTTTTGCAGATGCACCAATCTATCCAAAACAAACCACCGCTCTTCATCCTCTGTTGCAGAAACCAAACCCAGCACAAAAAGTGGCCATAATAATGACATTGGACATTCAGGCAATGATCTGTACAATTCAGTTAATTTTGCCTTAACGGTTTGCATGTAGTCATATTTTTCTTGGTAGTATTTATTTATGATTCCATTGTTGTAATGTAGTGTTTCTAAATCCACCCGTGCAAAGAGATACAATAAGGTGGTTAATCGTTTTATCTCTGCGATGATCTTGATGCAATTTTCCGATTGATTATCGATTTCATCGGATATTTGAATTTTCTGATCCAAGTTTTCAATTTCTAATTGGATTTGATCCCGCTGTCCGATAATATAACTTTCAAATTCCTTCCTTGTAGATGTAGATTCAAGTTCTAGGTCTTCGTAACATCTACCTAAATTAGAGATCTTGTGAATTATCGAAATCAAATATGGACAACATCCAAAAACAACATCAATCACATTATCATGATTTTCAAGTATGTTTTGTTCATTCCTCAATAGATGCTTCATTATATCATTTTTCTCGACTTCTTTATTAAGGGTCAGGTTCAGATCGATTGTGACAATGTTATTTCTGTTTGAAATGTTATAATCAGTTTCATTTTCAATCACCTTTTGTTGAAGCCAAGCAGTTTCACCCATGACTTCATGAATAATGAAATAACGTGCAAAGAACTTGAATAATGGACTGATGTTGCTGTTTGTACTGAATAGTTTGAGGAAATACTTCGCACAGTTCAAATATGAAACCCAAGATGATCTATAATCACAATTTGATGAGATTTCTTTAAAACATAACATTAAAACAGTGGCCAAAACATCATCCCAATCACCAGACTGGGATTCCTGTTTTTGCTTAATAATCTTAGCTAATTGTTGAACTGCCTTTTCTGAGTACGTTTCTGAAAGTTTACCATACTCATCATTACCCAAGATGAATAGTTGATGTGCACTTGTTGCCATTATTGTATCCATAACAATTTGTGATCTCAGTGCTAATGGCACAATCAAATGTAAATATGGGTTTGTTTCTGGTGGTTGATTATCGAATTGGAATGGCGCATTGCTTTGCGTGCCACTATTTGGATAACAGACACATGTTGGGCAAATGGAGTCAACAAAATAACGCAGTAAGATCTTTTCTTGTGGTGATAATATATTAAATTTATTGCCGATGATATCAGAAGTCAAGTTTATATTTTGTAATGACATGAATGGGGGATCTGCTAAAGAGAATGGGGAGAGTGACGCCACGTTAGCCATACTTCTGAAATTTGTATTGTTGAATAGCTGATCGAAATCTGCAAATTCTAATAATGGAGAAATATCACCATTAGGAGGTAAGAATAAAGATAGAGAAGTTTGTGAGTTTGAATTCGAATTTGAAATAAATATATCTGCAGGATCTGAATCATCTAAGATCTCAAAGAGTTGTCTCTGTGCTTGGTTTGGAGATGGTGAGTTTTGTTTGTAGTTCAATAAAGATGAAAGTAATTGCATCAATACAGAAGTCGTTGAACATTGTATTGGGCTTTTGATGATATCTGTTGATATCGGTTTATGGAAATCTTCATATGTGGTATTGATGAAGTATATCGATTTATTCTTAATATTACTCCAAGTGATTTTCTCTTTTAGTATTGATTTGGATAATGATGTCGATTCACTAAATGAATTAAATTCATTTAGTGAAGTAAGCTCTGAGTATTTCTTTTTCAAAGAGGATTTCTTATATTGATTTGATCTTCCAAAAGTTGTGCCGTTTCCCAAAGATTCCTCATCCCAGCAGTACTGTTTTTCATAAGAGCATGTTAGATTCAACCTATGACAATGACCACAAGCTGGATGAACTTCATCACATTTGACTCTTCTTTTCTTGCAAGTCAAGCAACCATTTCTGGAACGCTTTTCATTTGGAGCTCTTGATCTTCTTACTGGTTTGGATACCCTATCCATGCTGATGTATGTGTGTGTGTCTGAGTGTATGTGTGGTGAGCACGATAAGAGACCACTAAGGTTAGATATACTCGTTCTTATCACTATCCAACGTTTTGATCAGTCACGAATTGCAATTTCCGCATTCATTAACCCCACCAGTTTAAAGCTCAGCATTTAGCGCCGACCCCAAAATAGGCAATTTATGCGAAGGTATATCGGACAACCCCGCTTTTAACGCAGATTTAAAGAATTCTTTTATACAGTTTACATAGTTTATAATTTACCAAAGAAACTCACTTTAACACCAATGGCGAAACCGATATGAGCTAATAATAGGAGTAGCAAAAGGATGTACATTGCCTTTTTATCATCATCACCAAAGATTGTTGTGAAGTAGACTTTAATCTTGTACAGGATGGAGCAACCACTTAAGAGAGCACCAATGGCGATGCAACACCACTTGAGGACGGCATCTAAAGTTGCATGGTTGACTAAGAAGCCTCTGAAGATAGATAAGAACACAGCTGGAGCCCAGAGTAAATTAGCATATGAGTAGATGGAGATCAATTTTGTCAATGGTGCTAAGAATAATACCTTTAAGTAGAACTTTAACACTAGGTATAAGATTGCTGGAATGATGAATGTGTATCCGTATAATAGGTTAATTGAAGAAACAATCATTTTGAAGTAATTTATTTGTAAAGTTTCTAAATCTATACCTAAGAACCAACCTGCTAACAAACCTGCAAATGAGTTGCAGAAGAACAAGAGGAAGACCAATGTAGCTGTGATCCAGACGGAGCCGTACAAGTCACCGACATTGTTGAATTCATCGGCAGAAGGTTGACTCAATGGGTTCATACTTGCAAGACAACTACGGAAGAAATCTGACGTGTTGATATCGAAATATTGTCTGTAGTAGTTAAGTGAGAAGTAACCACCTTCAAAGGTCTTTTTGAATTGTGGTTGTTGTTGGGATGATGAGGATAATGGAGCCATTGGAGCCGGTGGTACACTTGTTAGATTTATGTCTTGCAGTTTAGGTGCCTTCTTAGATTTTTTTTGTGAAGTGATGTCAGGCTGGATGATGATATCGTCATCGTCATCTCCGATGTGGAAATCGTCGCTTATATCATTGAATGGGTCTTTTGCATAGGACATTGTGTGTGCGTGTGTGTCTGTGTGGGTGACGGTAAGCCTTGGATGAGCAAACAGGTAAGTGCCTATTGCACAGCATTCATTGCTAGCATTGCATAGAAATTAGAACAGCGAAGCGTCTTCACGTTTTCCGGCGAGGCCTGTGAGAAATTTATCCCGGGGTGAAGGATTTGAATGCATGTTGAGTGTGCTTACGTCAGCGCCAGCATGAAAAATGAAGCAAGTGGTGCTTATCTTAGAAGAATAGTGGTGAGTTCATGTCGGAATTGGTTTGGGGTAGAGATATCTCTGGAAACTGTAATGTCTGTATGTTAACCAGCAGCAGTCACTATACAGTCATATCTAGGTGCGATTTGTGGGCGATACTGCTATTATCTAGACTTACCAGTAGTGGATATACGTGAAGGGTATAATCATCTCGAAGTTTTGGTAGATTTATTGTGTGGGGTGGAATGTATTTGTTGATTACTGATGTTCATCGATCGAATCGAATTCCAGGAACGGACACACAGTTTCTGGATGCAGTTGATTTGTGTTCCGAAACCAAACCAAGTCTCAGGACTCCATGCGATTAATTCTCTAGACTCTAGATGAATCGTAAGTTGTACAAGGAACTCTCCGGAACTTCGAGCAACCCTGCCAATTCTGACAATATTCTCGTGTTTGAAGAGTGATTGATCGATGGAATCAGGAATGAGGGATGCCTGATCTGGCGAGGCGAGTCGACGGCCAGATCAATCGACGCTTAACGCGTCAGGTCAAGGAATGCACGGAGCACGGCCAGCACCCTGACATTCAGGGGCCAGGAACCCAGCACCCATTACCCCAATTTGATAATTTCCCAAAGTGGACCGACCGATAATTCTTGCCCGATGATTGCTGGACGTGAATTGCGTGGAGACAATCAATTGCATGCAACGATGCGGAAACTGGGCAGTTGGCGAATAATCACCGGAAATAAATCCAGTGTGTTGGGGGGCCAACGGATTTCCTTATTGGGAACGTACCTGCGTTGCCAGGTGCCACGTCAGGCACGGGCAGCACAGCCGTGGAACTAAACGAGCCGTGCGGTTGCCCGATCGGGCCACTTGCTGTACTGATTGGGACGAAATGGCACGGCGGTGCTCCGCAACGCGCTTTTGTGCCGTCGTCCGATTGGACCGCTGCGGCAGCCGAGCGTGTTCGCTCGTTTGAATCCGCCTTCCGCACGATCTAGAATTTCTGGCCGCGGGGCGTGGGACCCGCGGACCTGACGACCGACACACGGCCACCTGCCTAATTCGGCGAGCAATTTTTTAGGGTTGCAGTGGGGGTTGAGGGGCCTGAGGGGTGGGGGCGGGGGTCAGTTCCGGGTCTACCGGTGTGGGTTATCAGCACAAGCTGGCACTGTATGACAAACAAACAGACAGACAGTTAACGCAATACACCATGTATACAGTGTGTGAGCACGTAATACGTAACACGCCGCAATGTAGGCTGATGGGTGAAACGCAGGAGCAGGAGCAGGGCCAGCCTTGGAGGGAGGCAGAGCTCAAAGGCCAAAGGGCCGACCTGTCCCCCTAGCAAAAAATGTTACCGCGCCAGATCGGCGAGCAGTGTTTGCTTTTCGGTGATCCTTTCGCACCGGGAGGAGAATGCTAACAAAATTAACGTGGAAAAAATGGAAAATTGGTCACCGCAGGCCGCAGACGCAAATTTTCCCTCGAGCTCTCCCTCCCGGGGCCAATGTGTTGACAATTCGTCCCAAATTACTCTGCTGAGCTTCTGAGCCTGATACTCTACCACCTGTACCACCTTTTTGCTCCTGCTATCCTCTGCTGTTGGCGTCTCTTCTGCTTCTATCCACACAGACACAAGGTTCTTCTTCCCCACAGCTCTTTCGCCTACGCAACAACCCACAGAAGATACACTCGTTAGCTATCTGAAACAGCAACAAGGTTGAAGCAACTTGAAACAACACCACTACCACTACCACCACCAGCATCTTTTAATTCCATATAACCTACACCAAATCATTTGCATCACAAACAACAAACAACTCTCATTTACCCAGATCATATCCCGTTCGAATAAGTGATCCAGTTCATGCTCCTTATTTAAATTCAAGCTCTGAAATCAAGTCACTCTTTATTATCCATAATATAGTCAGATATTCTCATCATGCTTACAGTAAATAGATTTGTGATACCCATTCTTTTGGCACTCTCGCTGGTCGATTCAGCTTCCGCAGCATACATAGATTCAGACTCGGTATCAAAGGATTCAACTACTACCACTTCTTCTTCCTCAGAAGAAGAAAAGAAACATCAAAGTACTGATTCCTCAACTATCACATCAAGTTCAACAACTAGTGAAACTTCAACTTCAACTGCAACTTCGACTTCAGCATCGTCATCAAGTTCAAGCTCATCTAGTTCATATTCATACTATATCGTCTCAACGTCTCCAACAACAACTGCTTCATCCACTGATGATTATGATACCACAACTTCATCCTTTAACAACTGGTACGACACCACAACTTCTTCGTCGTCAACAGCAACATCTACCTCATCATCTTCAGAGTATGATTGGTATGACCAACAATTAGTGGACTCAGACTCAACCACAACCTCAGTCAACTGGTATGGATATGACGTCTCAACCACATCAAGCACATCAGATGATTCCCAAACAACATCATCTTCATCAGATTCTAACAACTGGTATGACTCTGATTCAGACTCAAGGTCAACATCTTATGACTGGAATGAAGACTCTTCTTCTTCTACTGCAGCAACAACATACGACTACACTTCTTCAGACTCTTCAGATACTACCGTCTATAATGCATATTCAACTGCATCTGCTTCATCTTCAGACTCTTCAGATTCTATTGAATCCACTGTCTACAATTCGTATGGTGCATCCTCAGAAACATCTACATCTACATCTACAACAGACACAGCAGCTACTTCAGCAACAGATTCCACAGTGACAGATGCATCAACGAATTCCACTGCTACAGATTCATCATCAACCAGTGCTTCAACAACTTCAACTACCTCCATTGACCCATATGCGGTTGAATTAATAGCAACCGATGACTCTTCATCAACATCAACAAACACAACTGCTTCAGTTGATCCAACAACCTCGACTGACGATGCAACTGCTACTTCAACTAATTTAACCACGGATATAACTTTATCTCCTGATCCAACTACAACTGCTACTTCAACTGATGATTCCACAACTGCTGCATCATCTGGTTTAGAAAGTGTGGCCGCAACTACTACATCCACGGATACTTCTTCAACCGATACATCATCTACCGATTCGTCAACAACTTCTACTGCCACTACATCATCCACTGATACTACATCCTCAACTGATACCACCTCATCTGAAACATCTACTACATCAACCGATACTTCTTCTACTGAGACTTCATCAACCGAGACAAGTTCATCTGATACCAGTTCAAGTGAAACAAGTTCAACAGATTCCACAACAACTGCTGCAGCTTCATCAACTTATGTTAGTTATGGTCCTGTATATTCTGGTTCAAGTCGTGCATCATCATCATATGTTAGTTATGGTCCATCTGCTCCAACAACGACTTCATCAACTGAACCTACAACAGTTGATACTACTTCGACTCAGGTTGATGCCGCAACAACTGCTGGAACTACTACTTCAACTGATGCAACACCAACCACAACTGCTACCCCAACCGATACCACATCAACTGAAGAAGCAACCACTGCCGCTGCTGAAACAACAACGTCATTGTCATCATCATCCAGTTCTTATTCCATGGGTCCCGCTGTTCCATCAGCTCTGTTATCTTCATCAACTTCTACATCAGCAACTGATTTAGCTACTGATACTACAGATGCTGATACAGCAACTGCATCATCATCGTCATCTAGTTCTTATTCCATGGGTCCAGCTGTTCCGTCATCTTCAACAAGTGCAACCGATTCAACCGCAACTGATGCAAGTGCAACCGACGCAACTGCTACCGATTTAACTTCATCTGAAACCAGCTTATCATCATCAAGTTCTTATTCAGTGGGTCCTGAAGCTCCATCTTCTTTAACTTCATCAACTGATGCTAATGCTTCAACATATTCTGCAAACACCATAACTACATCATCATCATTAGTATCTGGCATTCCAACTGATACAACTGGTACTGATTCTACAACTGATACAGCAGCAAGTTCAGTAGCCGCAGGATTCAGTGCTACTGGTATTTTAACTGATTCATCATCTACCTCTCAAGATGTCTTAAGTGCATCACCAACTGATTCTTCAACTGCTTCTACCGGTGGTACTGATTATACTCTTACTGGTGCTGATTCAGTTTCATCAACTAGAACTCATGAAAAGGGATCAACTACTGAATCTGGTTCTGATTCTACTGCGACTGCTTCATCTGATTCTATTGTTGTTACCGATTCTCAGCATACCGATTCTACAGCTTCAGCAACTGATTCAACTAATTCTGGTTCTAATTCTGGCTTCATTTCTGGCTCAAGCTCCACTTCTTCTACAGTTATTGGTAACGCAGCTACAACAAAAACTCAAGCAACCGCTTCTTCAGCTGCTGCTGCTGGTTCTTCCACCGATGGAACTGCTACATCATCAAGTACTAGTACAACATCACGTACTTATGCAACTGCATCATGGCTTCCAACTTATATCATTGCTGAGAGTAGTACCACTACCAATTCTGCTCAAACTGCGGCCACTACAACTGCTGTTACCAGTACTTTACCAAAGGCTATCATTCCGACACAAACAGTCAGTGAAGCTGCAGATTATGAACTTATTACCATTGGTTTCAAACAATCATTGAACTATGAATTCGTTGTTGCTAATGCTTTATCATCTGCTCAAATCTTTGAATATTTACCAAGTGTTTTATGTTTCCCATATTCAGACATTGATGAAAGTAATGTTGTTGTTAAGAAGTTAGTTCCATATTCTTCTTCTGAAGTTGATTATATTATTACCGTTGCTGAAGTTTATTTCGATAGTTCATACATTGATTCATTACAAGATGCAATTACTGATTCATCTTCTGCACTTTATAACAATAGTGATAATACTGAAAAGTCATTAGCTAGTTTAATTGATTCTAGAATTCCAATTTCTGATTTATTGTCATCATTAAATTCTGCAAGTTCAAGTAGTAGTTCTTCATCTGATGAGACCGATACTGAAAGTATTACAGCTTTAGGTTCTATCGATTCTGCTGCTATTTCTGCATCAACTATTCCAGTTGTCAAATCCAAGAGAGCAAGAGCAATTGCAGGTATTGTCGTTGGATGTGTTGTTGGTGTTTCATTATATGTCGGTGCCATTGTTTACTTATTAAAGAGAAGAATCAGAAAAGCTGCAGAAGCTTCTGCTAACACAATGAATACAGGTTATTATGTTGATGATGTTTCTGAAACTGATTTCTCATCAATGAGCGATGATATTCCATACAACAAAGAAAAATTAGAATACAGCGATTCCAATGGTGATGTTCATTTAAGTGGTTCCAATACTCCATCACATTCAAGCTCATTATCCAATGTTTTCAGTTTCATTAGACCAAAGTCTGAAGACAAACCTAGATTTATTCCAGAGATTTCAGCACCAATTAACGTGAAGAACTCATTAGGTTGGTAATCGACTGCACAAAACATTCAATACATCATACAAGCAAACGCCCATTTAACTTCCATTCAATTCTAAATACAGTGATACCATCAAGACTAGATTGTTAAAATAATATTTTTTTGGCTGTTAATGTACAAATAATGTTTTTATTGCTTTTTCATAGATTA
>JAJMLU010000520.1:77925-93638 GCA_030569835.1 Pichia sp. NRRL Y-27261
TTTCGATTTTTTTTATTATTACTAAATCCAACTACATACACTCATTATCCAACTTGACACACAACATATATGCAACTTTATTTATTTCTATTTTGTTTTTCTTTTTATTATTATCTAAATTTATTTCTAGTTCTATAGTTTTCTATATATTGTTCCAACCCCGCTTAATTAACTAAACCAATTATTAAATTTACAACACTAACTTACACTCTTCATTGAGTAACACTAGCGATTTTTCAAAATGTAGCATCGACTGGACCATTTTATCTGAGAAATTTGAGGATTTTAGATTTTGCAGTTCTTTAAGATGTTTGAAACAGACATCGTTAAGATACATCCCATTCTCGTCGATCCACCATACCTTCTCCGACCTTTCTTTCGATTCGGCCATATTCCACGATCGTTCAACTTTCCTCAACTCAACGGCCTTTTCTAAGTTAAAGAAATATTCCTTGATGCCTTTGTTCTTAAGTGTCATCGGCAATCCCTTCGACACCTCATATTGCATTATGGAGTCAAGAATCCTGTATTCGACAGAGACCGGCCGTTTGCTGTTGTTCTCAACACTGTCTAACGTAGCATTGTGTATGAAATTGAGCGTATTCACCAAGCGATCGTACAATTCATCATCATCGTTATTATCACTACCCTCTAACTCTCTAAAAAATAAACTTCGTCTGTATCCATAATCCTGTCTGATCTTCACTTTCACCAAGTCATGGTATGCCGTCTTGTGATAGCTGTGGAATTGTAAGAATGGTTTCAGTCGGACCAGGTTTCTGTATATCGTTAGAATTTTGTCCTTTCTTGTAGAATTATTAGCGATCAAGTTTTGCGTTGTTAGTCCATTTGGCGGATATGCCCTCTTCAAAGGGGATGTCTTGTATAATAGCTTCTTCGTGGGCGTGAAGAACACTCCTGGTTGGATCTGTCTCGACATCGTTGGCTTGGGGATGGTGGAATGTGCAGGGTTATCATCCCCACAGGGTCGTCAAATGTGTCTCCAGGTGCAATGGCTGGAAAACCGAAAAGAGGTTCAAATTTCCAGGCAGTGCAAAGCGTGTGAGGAAATAAGGTTTCAGGGAGTAAATGAACTGATTCTTCGGGTCTCCCACGAGATGGTGATGATGAATGTGCTGGAGTTAGTTGGTCGGTAGCCAGCCTGCTAGTTGTTCATTATTATGAGCTCGAGTATCTGGAGTGTGTCCGTGCTGGGCCTTCTTCTTGTTTCTGCTGTATCCATCTCCAGACGATATTATCATCATTCCAACACAACAACAATGTCTGACTCCACATCTTCCTCTGAATACGACTGTCCTGTCGTCAACGGCAACTTGATCAGCAAGGCCTTAACATACACGAGTTTCTGGAACCTGGGCATTTCCGAAATTGCCATTCCATTAGATATCAAAGATGATGAGATCTTAGTTAGAGTTAAAGCTGTCGCCATCAATCCAATCGACATCTTAGTCCAAAGACTGAGTATATTTTTCATCGGATCGTATCGTAAAGTTTACGGTGGTGACTATTCCGGTGTGGTTGTGAAAGCAGGTGCAAAGTCAGGCTATGAAAAGGGTGACTCCGTTTACGGTTACAGATTAGCACCATTGAGTTTTAACGGTACCTACTCACAATATATTGTTGTCAATCCTAAAAGGGTCATTTTCTGCGATAAGACTCCAAAGGGCATGATTTATGAACAAGCAGCTTCTTTATCCTGTGTTGCAGCCACCGGCTACGGTGTTTTAAAACAAGGTTTGACATTAAATGGTGCAAGCAAAACTTTTACTAAAGATGCCGATTTAGCTGGTTCATTAAAGGGTAAGAAAGTCTTTATTTCTGGCGCAGGTACATCTGTTGGTTCATACGCGTTACAATTTGCCAAGAAATACATGAAGGCAGACAAAGTCGTCGTCACATGTGCAGCCAGATCATACAACGAGATTGAAACATTAGGTGCTGATGAAATCATTGATTACACACAAGGTAACATCAAGACTGTTAATGAAGTTTTAGAATATGTTAAAATCAACGGCAAATTCGATATTATTATCGATTGTGTTAGAAATGAGATCTTCTTAGACTATTTAGATTTGATTTTAAAGGATAAGAGTGCCAATGGTGCATACTGTCAAATTTACGGCTCAAAATCCATGAAAATTTCAAGTTGTAGCTTATTCTCAATCATATTACCAAGTTACAACTCCATCAAATACAACTTCCTTCAATTCTTTGGTCTTTTGAAACACAGCCTTTTTGTCTATAAATTGCACTACGATTCAACCTTCGGTCCTGTCATCAGATCCATGTGGGAAAACCACACTTTAGAAACTCCGATCGACAGTATCTACAGAGGTTGGACCGATTGGGAAAAGGCCATCCAAAGAGTCGGTTCTGCCACCGCATCAGGAAAGGCTGTCTGTATCCTATAAACCTGTATATATAATGTCGCTTAATGTCCTATTAATGATTGAAGGATGTAAATCTGTAAATAAAGATAAACGGTGATAACCAGAAACCAACCGGATTTAACCTGCAGCATCTGATTTTTTGGAAAAATTTCCTAATTTTTTTCTCAGCTAATCTTTTCCCTCTATCAGGGATCTCCAATCTCCAGATCTCACATTTCTCAACTCTAATTAATGAAATGAACCCTGACCATTTGCCACCCTTTCCTCTTTTCTTCACTTTTCTTTCTTTGCAAAACACCAATCAATTAACCAACATCCAACATGTCCACCACAGAATTACCAATTGTCAACAATGCCTTAAATGTCAAAGCTATCACTTACACCTGGTACTGTCACCCATTAGCATTAAAGGAAATCGAAATTCCGATCACCCCAGAAACCATCGTCAAGCCAACTGAACTTTTAGTCAAGATTCATGCCACTTCTATCAACCCAATTGACTGTGTTTTCAAGGGTTTCAGTTACGGTTTCGTCAACCCAAAGAGTAAGGTCATTGGTGGTGATTTTGCCGGTGAAGTCGTCAAGGCAGGTTCCGCAACTGGTTACCAAGTTGGTGATAAACTTTTCGGTGACGTCCTAAGTTTAACTAGAAGAGGTTCATCTTCCGAGTACATCTTATTCGAACCATCCAAGACCGTCATCTGTGAAAAGATTCCAGAAGGTATGAAATACGAAGAAGCTGGTTCTTTACCAATTGTTTCTGGTACCGCATACCAATGTTTAAATTCTTACAAGGGCGACTTAAAGGGTAAGAACGTTCTTGTTTTAGGTTCCGGTACTTCTGTTGGTACATACACCGTCCAATTAGCAAAGAACTATTTCGGTGCTGCCAACGTTGTTGCTACTTGTTCTCCAAAATCCGCTGAAAAGACCACTAAGAACGGTGCTGATGTCATTGTCGATTACACTAAGACTTCTAAGATTAACGAAATTTTAGAATTCGTTAAGACCAATGGTAAGTTCGACATTATTGTCGACACTGTCAGAGACGAATCCATCTTTGCTTACTTTGACGCTATCTTAAAGCCAGCTACCGAATCCGGTATCTTAACTCAAGTTTCAGGTTCTTACACCATCGATTACTCTAAGATTAAGATTGTTGATTACTTACCAAGTTTAACCAAACTTTCTAACGGTATCAAGTTCAAGTTCGGTTATTCCAAGTTTGAAGTTATCGACATCTTATTAGAACCAACCAAGGGTTATGGTGATGCCATTCACAAATTATGGGAAGAAAAGAAATTAAACATCGCAATTGATTCTATTAAGGACGCATACACTGAATACCAAGAAGCTTTCGACAGAGTCGCATCTGGTAAGTCAAATGGTAAGGTTGTCTTAAAATTCATTTAATTTTCCCCTTTCATTTTTTTATTATCTTACATACGTACGTTTGTCTTCTGTTTTTTGTATATCATGAAGGAACATTTTCAATTTTACTAAAATCTGTGTAGAAAGTAAAAAGGTTCGATAGATATAGATCCGTCGAATTTCGGCTCAAGCCTCGCTTTAGATTTTCGGTACAACCTTCCTACTCCGAGAGATGCCCTTTTTGTGTTATCACTTTGGTTATTCGCATTCAAACTTCAAGCCACCAACAATCCAGCCACGATGCTTGACTCAGACCTACCGATCGTCGTTAATAAACTAAAAGTCAAAGCTGTTATCTATTCAAATTATAATAAACCATTGAAATTGAAAGAAATCGAGATTCCAGTCACACCAGGAAGTATCATCAAACCAAATGAGATCTTAGTGAAAGTCCATTATACTTCACTCAATCCTATTGATTGCATCTTGAAGGGAATGAGTTACGGATTCATCAACTCTGAGAATAAAGTAATTGGATGTGATTTTTCAGGAGTTGTTATCAAAGCTGGATCAAACACGAATTTCAAAATTGGTAATAAAATCTTTGGTGATATCTTAAGCATGATCAGAAGAGGTACATCTTCAGAATACATCATTTTCGATCCTTCTAAGGCAACAACCTGTGAGTTGATTCCTTATGGAATGTCATTTGAACAAGCTGGTTCATTAGCCGTTGTTTCTGTCACTGCCTTTCAATGTTTGAATGCGTATAAGGGTAAATCGTTAAAAGATTCAAATATGCTCATCTTAGGTGCCGGTACATCAGTTGGCTCATTTGCAGTCCAATTTGCAAAACATCACCATGGTGCAAAGAATGTCGTAGCCACATGTTCTTCAAAATCAATGCATAAGACCCTAGCAAATGGTGCAGACTTTATTGTTGATTACACAAAATCTTCTAAAATCAAGGATATTTTAAAATTCGTAAAGACTCACGGAAAATTCGATCTGATTGTCGATACTGTTAGAGATGAGAGTATTATTGATCATTTTGAAAAGATTTTGAAACCAGTTCATGATAATGGTATTTCCGTTCAGGTCATAGGTTCTTACATTATTGATTACTCAAATATCCATTTGATTCAGATGTTACCAAGTTTAAAGAAAATTGAGACGACCGTCAAGTCAAGAATGTGAATTTCTAAATTTGATGTTCAAGACATCACATTGACCCCAAATTCGGAATACATTCGTGTTGTTAACAAGCTATGGAGAGCTCATAAATTGAATATCTACATCGATTCGGTCAAAGATGCATATACTGAATATCAAGATGCTTTTGATAGAGTTGCATCTGGTAAAGCCAGCGGTAAAGTTGTAATGAGATTTTGTTAGAATTATGTAGTTTAGGTATTTAGTTTATTTCTAATAAACAAGAATTATACAGCAAGTAGAATAAGCAAGGAGAGCATGAAAATTAAATATGAGGGTAAATGATAAATAAAAAAGACAGTATGTAAAATGAAGACCATAAAATATTAAACCAGAACAAAAACCTTTTCGTGAGTCTCGACTAATTTTGAAATCAGCTCGTCGTTGGTTTCATTTGATGAGATAATGACTAATCTATCAAAGGTTGTGCAATTTTCACTATTATCGATCGCATCCTTCAAAGTAGAATCGGTAGTTGATTCTAAAGATAATTGAACATTATTGAAAACTTCATCATTTGATGTAATCCAAGTTGAAATGAAATCGTATGTTTTAGAATCCGGTTCAATATTTAATAACACAATGTTTGCAGCTAATAAATCCTTTCTTCTAATTAATAAATCGAATAATTTCATTCCTAACATACCATTTTCCTTTAATTCGGTATTTGTAATGTATAATGTAACCGTGGAGATTAACAATGAAGAAGGTGATAACATTGTGTCATCGGAGAATGAGCTTTTATTATCTAAAATCGGAGTTGAATCGACACTTTTGATAATCTTATCCTTGTCCTCCTTGACAAGTGGTTCAACTGGTTCTGATTGATTATCTTGATTTCTATTAATGAAGATGGATTTCTTGAAATCAGATTCTTTACTAATTTTCTTACTTTCACGAATGAACTCATTTAAGAATTCAATTGAGAATTGACTTTGAGAAAGTGGTAAAATTAATAAATTATTTGTTTTGAAAAGTGGATTATCAAATAATGTTTGAATGTAACTTTCTGGTAATGAATATAAAATTTCGGAGGAGAATGGAATCTTGTTGAAGTGACAGAAAATCTTAAAGATACTCAAGATTGAATTTAATGATTTGAAGTTGTGTTCTGGAGTTGTATCATCCATCATTGAAGCATGTAGTAAATCAGCAGTACGTTCAGTTAAAGTCTTCAAGTTGATTGCATGAATTGGAACCTTTAAATTTTCCAAGAATAAATCTAACAGTAATAAACCGTTTGAAACACTCTCAACATTATCAATAGGAATGATCAATCTATCAATCTTATAATTCTTAACATCTTCAAGTGAGAATGAAGTATCGATTTCAGTTTCACCATCTTCATTTTCCTTTTCACTGTTCTTTGAAGCCTTAGTTTTTTCTTTCTCAGATAACCAAACTTGAACTTGTTCTCTATAAGATTCTGGATAACAATAGATGGTCATTGGGGTAGTTAAGAAAGTGGTGATTAAAGCCATAAAGATGAACATTGAATATGTCTTTTTGGAGATAATGCTTGCATTTAAACCAACTTGTAAAACCACAATTTCAACGATACCTTTACAAGACATCAAAACACCAACGGTGAAGCTTTCCCTCCAATATAGACCACGTAACTTTGCTGCAACAAGACCACCAATAATCTTACCGATTAATGCAACACCGATTAAACCGAACGCCCAACCCCAATCTAAACCTTTGTTTAATAAACCTAAATCGACATCTAAACCAGCGACACCGAAATAGATTGGGACGAAGATGATATTGACTAAATCTTCAATTCTTGAAGTTAAGTTAATGACGTAGTTGTTTTCTCTTGGGACAATAGTGCCAATCAAGAAAGCACCGAAAATTGGATGAACACCGATGATATCAGTAAAGAAAGCAGAACCAAACATCATTATTAAGATGATTAAGGTTGCTAATCTTGAAGGAGAGTTTGGATCATCGAATTCTTTGAGAACTTTCTTTAAGAACCAATTAAGGACGATTCTTAATGGATAACAGACAAATAAACACCAGCCGATAGCAACAAGGACGATATAAAGAGTGACAATTGATTGGGATGCATTTGCTAAAGTAATACTCAAAGCTAAAAGGATCCATCCTAGTAAATCATTGGTGATACCAGCAGCTAAAACGACTGTACCAACTCTATCTTTAATCAATCTTAATTCTGTTAAAATTCTGACAAGAACAGGGAATGCGGTAATACACATTGCGGTTGCAATAAAGACCATGAATGTGGTGAATTTGATTTCTGGTAAGTCTTCGACGTTTTTTCTATAATCTTTCCAAAGGCCGACGGAGCAGGCACAACCTAAACCGAAAGGAACAGCCATATTGAAGACACCGACAGAGACGGCGGTGACTATATGCTTCTTGATGAATTTGATATCAACTTCACAACCGACAATGAACATTAGCAAACAAATCCCGATATTTGCAACTAATGATAGACCCTGTCTTGAACTTGTTGAAAACAATTCTGTTGTGAAGTTTGGGAAACGACCCAATGCCGTATGAGAAAGAACGATACCTGTTAAAACTTCTGCAATGACTCTTGGTTGTTTGATTTTACCTAACGGGATATAAATGATTTGTGAGAAGGTCAAGATAACGATCAATTGGAAAAAGAAGACAGTATAAGGAGAACTTGAACTGTATGTCAAGGGGTTCATCCCAGCGATGATACCACTAGTACTTGCAGCCATGGTTGGTTATGGTAACTCTCGTGGATATTGAAAGGGTATAATGAGTGTATACTTTGGCGAAAAAGGAGGTATTTCCAGCCGAAAAATGGGCCAAGGGGATTGTGGAGAAAGAAGTCATACCTCAAACATCAAACACCCATCCATTGCATCATCAGCCAGGCTGATAAATCTACAATCGAGAAATCGAGCCCGAGGAGCAGAGCGCCCGAGTACCGAGTAAGCACATGCGCACATTAAGTCACGACGGTGTCCCAAACAGTACGGAACAGAACATCTACACCCGACTGACGGTCTACGGTGCAGACACCTGTATCATACATGTTACCAAAGAGGAGCATTTACCAACGGCCTCTGTTAACACTTTGGTGAATGAACGGGAGTGCAGATGACACATTTGGGGCAGACGTGCCTGAAGCCTGATTCGGCGGTGTCGATCGACGCAGTCGTCCCAATGCGGCAGGTGACCCGAGCCCCAGCGTCGTTCGCCGAACAGCCGAAATTCGAAAATTTCAGAATTTCAGCAGCTTAAAATTCTGAGGAAAATTGCTCTTGTGGAACGGAAAATTTGATTTGGAGAACGGCTGTAAATTGGTCTCTGCCGCCCATTTTGCTTCTTGCTTCTTGCTTCTTGCTTCTTGCTTCTTGCTTCTTGCTTCTACTGAATTTAGCATGTCAATTGCCAATAGTTTAGGCCGTACGTACCCCAGATTTTATCGTGTATAGAGTATAGATCATGTATCTACATAATCTACCACTCAACGGTTTGAAATCATGTTACAGGGCACGGATCCCCAAGCTTTGTGCCCGATCATTCTGTTCATGTTTCCAATACCGCTTCGACACACCCAAATAGGAAGCCGTTGGCCAATATTCCCAGCTGGATAGTTCGTAGATTTTTCTCGCATTCGTTGTCTTGTAAATTGCAGGCCAGATCAGGCAAATTGATTGTTTATCTGGCTGCTATTTAGCGCCCAAGAACCCTATAAATGGATTACCGTTTGGAGAAAAGTAAAAGCATCGATGCCTTCTAGACTTTCGGAACACCGATAACAATCGATAAATCCTAAATTTAATTTGCACGGCGGGAACTGAAGTTGATGGATCATGCCCACTTTGATCTGTCATTCCCTTAATTGCATTCTTAAATATGGGCTTGCATCATTGTCTTGGTTTCTGCAACCACAAGAAACTTCACAAGGAATACTGCACCCTGGAGATGTAATCTGGTAAAAAACGCTCCACACTTAACTGCTCATTCCTGATTTTTATTGTTATCGATTTACTCTCTCTTGCATTAATACTTCCACTTTTATGCATTATCATCAACTTTATACCTGATATCCAAGAGGTTCAAATTAAACAGCATGAAATATTAGTGCTATAGATATATATCATGAGAAACTTTAAGAGTTTAGCACGTCTGACATAATATAATCCTGACACTGACATTAATAAATTGATGGCGGCTCACACCAAACTGCTATAGTTTGAGTACAATTTAAACGTTAGGCTATTCGGGCCGAAAAAAACGTTTTTTCTATGATTTGTCGAAAAATGGAAATAAATTTAAATGTTATATATGCGCCCGGTGTCACGGCAATATCACTACCACAACTAATGTATCATGTCTTTCCAATTGACAACCGAAAATCAACTCAAAAGATGGGTATATAAAAGGGTACTATAATCCTTATTTCTCCCAATTTCACTTTTTGAAAATCAATATGAAATGTTACTACCAGTTCTCATTAACCAAGCAAATATGAAGTTAACTCAAGCTTTTGCTATCTTTGGCCTTTTGTTCAACTTACTTTCAGTTACCCAAGGTATGTACCAATTTAAATCTTTCAATTCCAACATTACATTTAATAATACTAACATTAACATTTAATATGACAGCCGTCCCCGTAACTGTTGAGGAATCTGTATCAACTGTTACGATCTATAACACATTTCTTGCGTATGCAGATTCGCAAAATTGCATAACTTCACTAGTTGGAAGCTACTACACATCTCCACTCAATGCAAACTCAGTTTCTGTTTATGGTACAAAGACTTCTTATACCAAAGCCTCGTCATGTACTACATCTGTCTTTTATACCGGTTTAGTTACTGCAACTGATTGTAGTGGTGGAGATTCTACTCTAATATATCTTTCTAATGTTATTGGTTCTGATAATAGCGTCACAGCATATTACAGTTATTTCAGTACGGTGGATGTTGCATCATGTACATCAATTACCAAGTCATATATTCCAATCAGCGTTTCAGGATGTGTAGCATCTGCGAGTACATCAAAAGCTGATAAAGTTACATATACTTTTAGTGACCATACTACAGTCAGTCAGCTAAAAACATTCACCGAATACATTTACACATATAAAATTGACCAAGTTGCATGTGGTATAGCCATTCCAGATAATAATCCAACTACACCACTATCGAGTGCATCAGGATCATCAACAGCTGCATCATCATCTTTACAATCATCTTCATCCTCTATTGTAGCCTCCAATTTGTCTACAATCGATTCTACAACAGGAGACACATCAAATGATGCATCCACCAGCAGTTCTACAACTTCTAGTACAACAACATCTGCTGATGCTTCAAATACAGATAGTACTACAAGTTCAACTGTAGCTATATCTTCAACATCATCTACATCTTCAACATCTTCTACCTCTTCAACCTCAACTTCTTCTTCAACCTCAACTACTTCTTCAACCTCAACTGCTTCTTCTAAATCAACCACCCCATTACTATCATTGACCGTTTCATCATCAACCGTTTTATCATCAACCGTATCTACCTCATCTACACTTCAATCTAACAAGTCATCATTATCTACAACTACTGTTCCACTTGACTATAAATCCAAAACAACTACATCCTCAAAGATTACATCAGGCACATCAACAACATCAACCACATCTGCGTTGCCAACCACATCGTCTAATTCTGCTATAGTTTATAGTGTTAGTTCTGAGTGGTCTGAATTATCTGGTCCTGTCTGGAATATTATTTTACAATACGCTGAATTAATTGATGCTTTAGATACTTCAATGGTTTCTTCTACAGGTGTTATAAGTAAGGCTGACAGTTTTAACCTATATTACGGCGACAACTCTACATTTTACGTGGCCCCATTTACAAGTGATGCAAACGGCCTCACAATGACCGGTACCACTGATGAACCATATATGAAGCTTAATTATTCCGGTGTGTATGACTCTTCGGCTCCTGTTTTTATTGCAGAATTTTTCATCGTTTACGATATCAACACCACAGGCTTGGCTAAAAGAGAAGTACAATCCACAATTCTTTCATTATCGGTTCAAAATCCATCATACACATCCAGTATTGCTTCTTCCTCTTTAGCTGCTTCTGTTTCAATTGGCTCTACCAGTAACGATAAGTCTACTACTTCCAAGTCATCTAGTACTTCCAAGGCATCTAGCACTTCCAAGTCCTCTACTACCAGTATTCAGGGAAGTTCAGTTGTTACTTCATCAACAATCACTTACACTAGTACCTCCGGTGGTACTGCTGTTGTGACCACTGGTGTCACTGTCTACACAACATTCTGCCCAGAAAGTACAACAGGCGTTATCTCTACTATCACAACTACATACACATCAACAGTTATGTCCACTCATTACTATACAACCCAAACTAACGGTGCAGTCGTCATCACCAGTCACGTTACCAGTTATATTACAGTTTGTACTGCTACTACCACAGTCAATGCTACTACCGGTAAAACCACCGTTGCAACAGCTGCACCAACTACTGTAGCTGATACTACCGGAACTAGTACTATTAAAGCCAAGAGCTCTTCCACTTCTCACACAAGCTCTACTGGAACTAACTCTGCCAGTGTTTATAAAGCTGCTGCCAATAAGAACATGGTTGTCGTTAGTGGCTCATTCTACACTTTGCTGTTCCTTGTTTTACTCAATTAATGGAGTTGAAAAATGATTATTTTTCAGTATGATTTTGGTGTATTTTCGAATTTTGAAAAGGCTACGCTGAACTTCTAGCTGTTACCTATTTTATTTTGTTTTTGGTCTAATATTCTTCGTTCTATTCGTCTAGCATTCATATGTAAGAATGCATGTTTTACTTTTGTTCTTGCCCTTGATCAGGGTCTTACAAAACATTCTATATAGTCTTGTAGTTTTGTACAATGTTAATCTGATACTTCTAACGGTTGTAATATCGATCCACCACTGAGAGCGGATCCGGCGGATATCGAAACTCCACCACCTTGATGGCCCCGAGCCCAACCTATGGAAGGCTTATCGTCAAACGTGGTGTGTTTACGGGGTGATATTCTACATGGACAGTTTAACTCAACCTATCTCTGTCTGAACACATGCCTTTGCATGTTGAACCCCACCCCCCATCATCCCGTCGTACCGCCAGCCTAATCGGCAGCCCCATCTTCTCCGCAGTTACCGCTCTTAGCAGCGGCAGCGTCGTCTCGGGCGGAATGGCGTGCTTTCGCTGCAGAAACTGCACTAGTTGGGGTGAATATTTCACTTCTCCCAGATAACGGGCACTTTCTCCTTCTGAGTCACACAGAGACATTCTGCAACACAGACACAAAACAACAACAACAACCAGCAACCAGCGACGATGTTAGGAGCTCCTATTGATATTAAGAAGTGGATCGAAGAAAATGGTGACATGCTAAAACCACCGGTCAACAACTTCTGCTTACAAAGAGGCGGTTTTACCGTCATGATTGTCGGTGGTCCAAATGAAAGAACCGATTACCACATCAACGAAACCCCAGAATGGTTTTACCAATTCAAAGGTGACATGCTTTTGAAGGTCGTCGATGACGGTGAATTCAGAGACATTCCAATCAAAGAAGGTGAATCATTCCTCTTGCCAGCTAACGTCCCACACTCTCCAGTCAGATTTGCCAACACTGTCGGTATAGTTCTGGAACAAGACAGACCAGAAACCATGCAAGACAAGATGAGATGGTACTGTAAGAAGTGTGGTAAGGTTTGTCACGAAGAAGCTTTCCATTGTCATGATTTAGGAACACAAGTCAAGTCCGCCATTGACAAATTCGATAACGATTTAGAATCAAGAACTTGTTCAAGCTGTGGTACCGTCAACCAATCAAGACCTTGATCAATGTGTAATAAAATGTGTATATCTACAACGTTTACTCTTTAATGAAGAATTTTATGATCTAATAATAATAAATAAGAATTTTAAAAAATACAAGTGTTATGGAATGAAAAACTGTAAACTGTAACTTAGTTACTAATCGTAGGTTGCAAATGCAGTTGATAACCAACTCATTAACTTGTCATAAACAATGACATTGGCATTATCGTGTGCGATATTATGGTCGGAATCAGGGAAAACATGGACGTCGTAATTTTCGACACCATTCAGATCGAAATCGTTCAATAGCTGTAAGGTATTTTGGTAATGAACATTATCATCACCAGTACCATGCATGACTAAGAATCTGTAGATACTCTTAAAGTTCTTGATATTGGAGATTCTAGCATCTGCACTATATTCCTTATCCTTTGGATTACCTAAGTATCTTTCTGTGTAAATAGAGTCATAAAGATTCCAGTTAGTGACAGGTGCAACCGCCATACCATATTTGAATGTGGTACCTTGATCGAATTCAAGTGTCTTTAATGTAGTAAATCCACCATATGACCAACCCCAAATGGCGACTCTTTCCATATCAACATAATCTCTTTCTTCAATATATGTTTGAGTAGCTTCGACAATATCTCTTGGTTCCCAATATCCAATATTGTCTTTAGCCCATGATTGGTACTCCCAACCTGCACCACCAGTACCTCTTGGATCCATGTATAAGACAATAGCTTCTAAAGAGGATGAGACGATTTCTTCAAATCCGTAATTGAAACTACAACTAACTTTTTGAATACCTGGACCACCATAAACACTGATTAAAATCGGATATTGCCTAGATTCGTCGAAATTGGCTGGCTTGACTTCAATGATGTTCACAGTGACATTATCATTTAATTGCATGGCAATATATTCTTTACTTGGAACTAGGTACTTTTCTAATGTTGATGAAACAGAAGCTGCATTGTTCAAACTTGGTAAATTGTCATAATAGTTTTCATCGGTCAGTAATTTGTTCAATTCCACAAACTTTTGCATTGGTAATTGTGGACCTTCATAATTCATCATACCGTACTTACCACCAGTAGAAACTTTTAAGGAGTAAGAGTGAATGTCATCTAATGTGGTCAATGCACTCAAAACAGAAGTATCAATACCGACTTTATAGATTTGTCTTTGTAAAGCATTACCTGAAGTACCAATGAAATAGACACTGTTGTCGCTAGCATCATATCCAACAACACCACCCATCACATCCCATTTACCAGATGTAATAACATCACCTTCAGTGTCCGCAGAGTTCTTGAAATATGCCAAATGATCGTGGTGTTCATAGACAACGTTATCGATATAACCTTTGTTGTCAGGTAAAACAAAGATGCCACCATTGTTCTTGTACCAGCCACCATAGGAGTCGGTATCGACGCTTCTGACAATAGTAGTTTTACCGGACTTCACACTGTAAACACAAACTTGGATCTTTCTACTTGTTCTGTCAGTTCTCTTGAAAATGACTTCATCGGCATTAAGCCATGCAACTTGATAAATGATGAAATCATCACCTAAAGATTCAGCAGTCTTATCCTGTTCTTCAGGTTGCTTAACCTTGATCAATTTAGAGTTGGAAACTTGGTAAACGTATAACGAAACAATTGGATTTGCAAATCCTGGTTTTGGATATTTCAATGCTTCAATTTCTGGGTACTTGCTGTATCTAAACAATTCCAAGTTGTAAACAGGAACTTCGGTATCATCCCATCTAATGAAGGCAAATTTAGAACTATCTTGTGCCCAGTATAATGCACGATCACTACCTAAAACTTCTTCTTCGTAAATCCAATCTGGCTTACCGTCGAAAATGTCCTTCTTGTCTTCGTTCTTGGTGACTTGTGTAATCTTACCATTCTTGAGAGTTTTGAGTAAAATGTTGGTACCATAATTGATGTAAATGTAATTCCCATCTGGAGAGAATGCGGCATAATTCAATTCAACAGGATCGATTCCACCATCCTTAGTTTCTTTGCCGTAAACAGGTTCAACTTCTAAGGTTTGAACATCAACCAACCAGAATTTACCGGTTGTGGAGTATCTCCATTGTTGTTTCATATCTGTACCAACAATGAGCTTAGTTAAAGATTTGTTAACAGAAATTAGTCTAACATTCTTAATTAATGCACCCTTGTAAGTTAAACTTGAGAAATCAATGACCTTCTTTTCAAATGTGTCATCTGCTGCTTGTTTAAGATGGAGAATATTACCATCTTGGTGAAGATAGTAACCAAGATCGTTGTTTGCTTGTGGTGCTGGGGTATCAGGTTGAGTTTTTGTGGTATCGGTTTTCTTTGGAGCGGTCTTATCTTTTGAATCAACCTTTTCACCTCCTTTTAGACCTCCCAGATTGTCCTTTTCAGTTTCCTTGTCATCGTCATCATCATCGTCATCATCATCCTTTTCATCATCATCGTCGTCATCTTCGTCTTCATCTTCTTCTTCATGGTCATCATTGTGATCACGAGGGATATTTTTGGTAGAAGCCTTTGAATCGGCAACATCAGTTGGTTCTTGATAGTCAATAAAGTTGATTCCATAATCATAAACCGAATATTCACCCTTTCTCATAGCATCTAAACTCATTTTGACTAATCCATCGTCATCGCCAGTTTCTTCATTGTCATTACTTGAATCGTCATTTGAAGGAGGGCTCCATACTGAATTTCCGTTCTTTGCGCCATTTGCACCACCCGGAACTAGCGAATCGTCGCCTTCACCAGTAAAGAACATAATTGCAAAGAATACGATGGCCATTGACAGACCACCCAATCCAATAATCAATTTCTGTGTACCTCTTTGAGCCAATACA
>JAJMLU010000520.1:93648-104512 GCA_030569835.1 Pichia sp. NRRL Y-27261
CTTTTGCTTGTATGCCTTCGGCTTCACCTAAGAAAGTATGTCTTCCAGACATACCCGGGTAGTAATCTATATCTGGGTTGCCTTCTTCGATTCCATCTATATCAAAGTTGTCGATATCATCATCATCGTCATCACGGAGAACGAAATTAGATGGTGATGGTTCATCTATTGTTGTGTTGAACTTATTTTTGGAACTCATTGTATTCAGATGGATGTTCCAATTCGTCCAATGGTGTTCTTGATATATTCTTGTGAGAATGTGGGGTCAATCGGCAAGCATAAATATGACCTGTACATTCAATCTGCACTAAAAACATGTTGGTGTTTCAGCTTGAATTTCAATGGCGCACACGCATTGTTTAGTGGCGCATTGGTTATTTACGCTTAACCAGGTATTGCTATGTGTAGAATGTAGTTGGATATGTATAAGTATGTAAGGATGTTGTATAGTGGATAAAGTATGGTCTCCACCCTTTAAATTCCTTATCAAGTGGAGAATACCCTATAAACCTCACCCAAACGCATTTGTCCGCCTGCGTCGATCGACGCCGCCTCGCATTGCCTTTTTTTCCAAGATTTTTGTTAATGAAAATTTTTGGTTTCCAGCTTTTAATCTCAACATGAATGGAACACCTATTCGTTGAACAACAAAGTCCCAAAATCGACAAGAATCGCCCAACCACACACAGCATACCACACACAGCATACCACACATACCATGTCCTCCACCTTATTTGACGATATATTTAACATTGAATCTGTCGATTCTGCAAGATACGACCGTGTGAGTAGAATTATTGCAAACTCAACATCTTCACAAGATACCAAGATTACACTCGATATAAACCACGAACTTTTCACAGTCAGTGCCAATGATACCTTGACTATTACATTAGCCAAGTCCTTGAGTATAGACGACGATTCCGCCATGGACACGGACGAAATCTCCGGCGCTAATGGTTCATGGAGACCACCAAAGGCTGATCAAAGATCTTTAATGAACGATTATGATTATGTTATGCATGGTACCGTTTACAAATTCGAAGAAGGTAAAGACGATAAGATCTCCGTCTACTGTTCCTTCGGAGGGCTGTTGATGTGTTTGGAAGGTAACTACAGAAACTTATCCAGTTTAAAGCAAGAAAACTTGTACATTTTAATGAGAAAATAGATCAAGTGTACTTTTTTATTACAAAAACACAACAATATATAAAAAAACATGCCAAAAATACGTCTGTATAAAAAATGTCTGTATAAAACTAAGTAAATAATATTAATTAACAATAACAGATTAGATGTCTTGTCTTAAATCCCATTCACTTAAACCGATTTCTGCACCGTGTTTTTCAAAGTTGTCCATAAGTTTAACTCTCTTTGCGTCTGCCTTAGCGACGAAATCGTCCCAATAGTCGTCGTGGACGTATTCGAAGTTGACATCACCGCCGTAGTTGTATGCTAGTTGTTCGGGTTTTATGAATTCTCTGAATGGTTCATCGAATTTACATTTTTGTTTTGTGTATGGATCGACAAAAGGCCAGCAAATCTTCAAGAAGATGTTGACGAGGGTTGGCATGTTGATGAATAACGCTCTACCCAATCTTTCTGGGTAGTGGTATTGCAAGATGTACAAGACGGATTTACCGACACCGACGGCAGGGACCTTTGGTTCGTAAGTGCAAGCTTCTGGGTATTTTTTGAAATCGACACAAAGACATAATTTGTCTTGGCCCTGTGGCATGAAATCGATACTTCTTTCCAGCATGTAGATCAAATGCTGGATCTGTCTATCTGAAGTCTTTGTGTTTTGTCTACCATTGAGCAAGATCAAACAAGGTCTCTTTTCGTCGTCGAAACCAAAGATTTGGTGTTTACCTGTTTCATTTTCCACTTTCACTAAATCGGAGGTGACGATGTCGAATTCTCCACCGGCGATACCGAACTCTCGTCTCCAGGCGATGGAGCCTGTGATTCTCTTGATGGATTCGTCCTTTTTCCAGTCGCATGCACGGAGATATCTCAGTAAACATTGTTTTGATAACCACGCCTTTTCGTATTTGTTCAATGGCTTGTAGTCTGACTTAGGACAGTCGGATTCACAGACCGGGTACAGTTCTGTCTCTTTGAAGTGGGCCAGCACTTGGTCGTAGATCTTCTCGTGTTCGTCCTTCTCGATCTTTTGGTATTGCGGGTCGTGGTCGATGGATTCTGGTGGTTCGTTGAACGTCTGAGTGACGAGCGGCTTGTCGTCCTCGATCTTCCACTCCTTGGTGGGAGCAGCAGCTTTTCTTCCGAATCCGAACATGGGTGGTTATTTATATGGATGCTATAGAGGATTAGAGGTATACATAGGGCAGAAGAACCGACGACGACGAGAACAACAACAACGAAGAAGAAGAAGAAGAAGAAGAAGAGGAAGAACAGGAAGTCTGATCTGTCTCACTCGCGGGGGACGGCTGTATCTCGGGACTCGGGAGCAACATCAACGATTACTTCATCTTTCGTCTTCATCTGACCGGGGAGAACGCGTTGGCGAAGACGTAGTCGACACCCTCCTCCACGGGCTTGTCGAAGAGGTATGGCAAGAGCGGGACGGCCGCCAACCCCATCACGACGGGGCCGAACATGCGGACGTTCTTGTTGGAGACGTTCTTGAAGAGGAGAGACGAGTACCGGACGGTGGAGTGGATGGTCACGGCGGGCAACCCCATGGAGGCGATGCTCTGGAAGACGGCCCTCTTGACGCCAATCAGCTTCCAGTCAAGGTCGTGGTACTGGCTCTTGGCGACATCGCTGGCCTCCGGTTTCGGGTCCCATGGCTTGAGGCCACTTCTGTAGGTGCCCTCCTGCAGCATCTTGGCCTTCCAGGACTCGTACGCCACGTCTCCGAGCAAGTACGCCCAGGAGACACCGTAGCCGAAGCTGACGAGTTTGGGGTGGGCAACCGGTCTGAAGGACTCGCCGATGTCGGACGTGTAGGCCACGTACCGGTGGGAGGCGGAGAGGATGGTCCGGATCCGGTTGGCGTAGGCAGAGTATCTGAGAGCACTCTCTGTGGAGTCGGTGTTGTCGTTGGTGGTGCTGGACATTGTAGGTGGTGGGTGGTGGGTGTAATTGTAGCAGCAGCATTCCAGAGAAGAGGAAGAAGAACAAGAGATACAGACGGAGGCAACAACAACTCTCTTTACAGTCCACACAGATAAAGGTCCCACACAAAACACAAAATATCGAGACAGGGCCCGTCCCATTGTTCTCCTATTCTCCTATTTCCGGCCTCTCGCTCGGGCCTTCACTGTATGTTATGTTGTACCGTGTACCAACACTACCCCATGAGCTTCAACACGCCGAAGCACAGGTTGACGATGACACCGCAGATGACAGCCATCCGGGTCCGCTTGCCGAAGATGCCCCCGACGTCCATGAAGAGAAGGAGGAGTGCAAGACCGCCAAGCGCAAACCCGACACAGACACCAACAAACATCTCCTTGTGTGTCTGTGTGTCACGACGGATCATCTGCTCTCGGACGCCAAACCCACCGTTGTCGCCGTTGTTGTTGATGCCACTACCACCTTCCTGCTCGTCATCTGCTGTCCCGGACCGGCCACGAGAGTCGCCGTTAGTGCTGCCGCCAGGACGGTTCGTGTTCAGACGGACGTTGGCTGGGAACTCGTCAATCTCGTGGTTCACACTGGAGTCGATCCACCGGTCCTCCAACTCCCTGATCTGTCCAGCGTTGGCGTTGGATGGCAATTGCGAGCCGTGCAGTCTGAAGAACTGACGACGTAAATCTTCAATGTCAGAAGCACTGAACCCTTGCGACAGCAACCGGTCAAACCCCTTCGGTGCCTCTGTCGTGCTCTTCGTCGGCTGTTGGTCCATTTGCTCCTCGTCCTGGATTTCTTTTTCTGACAACGTGTCCCCGACAATGCAGTGGAAATAGATCTTGATTGGCTCAGCAGTAGGAGATGTAGCAGCATTTGTACCGTCGTCCGTCTCGTCGTCGAGGTTCTTGTTCAAGTACGAGATCTCCTTGGTGAAGTCCGTGTGGGACATCAACACACGTCCATTGTGGAGCAATTTTAACCGCTTGCTGGAGAGATCCGGATGCATTGATCTGATTTGTTGTCTGATGTACGACGTTGGCAGGTTTTTCACAATCGCCGACTCCGAGTCCGTGTCGATCACGGTGTCCTTGAGCCCGTTGACGTATCTAACGATCAACTGTACCTTCATTATGTGTGTGGATGTGTGTCTGTGTCTGTGTGATAGCTACCCACTCCAGGAAGAGACAGACATGCCCACAAACCACAAACGACACATAATAAACCCTCTTCCCTTCCCCAGCGGTTCCCGCCGCCGGGTGTTTCGCACAGCACAAAATTTTCAAAACTATAAAAGGAAGAGCGTTCCCACTTTTTTGCAAAGTGAAGAACAATCCGACACCCGTCTGTGTCTCTTTTGAGCTTCTTTCCCTTCTCCATAATCAAGTGCGGCAAACCAGTGCTATACGTGTTGCTTTGACCATTCTTACTACCATGGTACGGAGCGTCATGCACGAGGTGAGAGAAACGGGTCGATTACCCAGAACTGTCTTAGTGCCTATTGGTTGTATTTCTTCATTTATGGAGAGTTACTTGCAATCGAGGGCCGGTGGGTTCAAACATCTTTAACAACGTAGCGTAGTGTAGATATTGAAAAGTAGTTTCTGAAAGTTTATGATTTATGGATTAATGATTATAAAGACTTTTTACATACATAACAAGACAAACCTAAGTTGCCTTTTTGGTTTGAACAGTTGCTGCTAATAAGACACCTGGTAATTCTGCTTCACCACACTTGTACATCAGCTTCACACCGGCGACTATGGAGAGGATTAACACGATAGTGGTCCAGAACAACAAGTTGAATTGGGAAGAGTAGTCACCCTTTTCACAAGAGTTTCCAGTCCAGTAACTAGTTCTGTCGTTTTCATCAGTGGTGGCAGAACAGAGACACTTCCAACAGGAACCGATCAAAGTACAGATACCGTGGTCGGAACATGAGTCGGTGGATTCGATACATGATAATTGGTTGCTGTAACAAGCAGCACCGGATGCAGATTGGAAAACGTCATGATCTCTCTTTGCTAAGCTGGAAACAAAACTCTTCTTTTGGAAGGATTCATTGGACTTGATGGTAAGTAAAGATTGGTCGATTGGCAAGACAATGACAGTTGTGCTGATGTCCTTCATCTTTTCAACTTTTTCAACAATCACCTTGGAAATGATGTCTTGACATGTTTGGTAAGTTTGGGTTAAACCGGTCTTCTTGAAGATGGAAATCAAAGAGTCCATGTTGATGATGATCTTGTCATTTTGGATGTGATGTTTGTTTTCGACTTCGTCATTTAGGAAGAATTCTAATTGTGTTAATTCGTTGATGAAAGATTCGTCGTTAATGTAATCAACAGATCTTTTGTTAATCTTTAAAATGGATTCGTTGCTCTCAACGTCGGATTTGATGGAGTTCCAGAACTTCTCAACCTTGTTGGTTTCGTCATTGTGGAAGTACTTGTTCCATAAGTTGGATAAGTATGTGGATTTTTTGTTTGATGATGATAAGATTGTGATTTCATTTGATAATTTGTTTAAATCGTAACCTAACTTTTCATTCAAGCTGAGTAATTTGGCTGGTATGTTTTGGATGAATCTCTTGAACGCGGAGGATTGTCTGTCGTCCTTGATTTCTATATCGAAAGTTGGCTTGATGTCAAAAGATTCGAAAAAGTTAGTTGGGTTTTCAACACCATTGATAACTAAAAGTAATTTCTTTGCAGAATCTTCATTGGTGCTTGATCCTAAAACAACATTGTTCAAATCTTCGACGTTTTCAACGTTGTAGTATTGGGAGATTCCTAATTCATATGCCAAGTTTAAAGTTGCATCGTTTTGGGGTATTGTGAGAACTCTATCTGGTTGTATTCCATTATTGAATTTATAAACTGCTGCGTTTTCTATTCCAACTACGGATTGGGCCAATGCCAAAGCGGAGAGGGTGGAACCGACGGCAAAGAACTTCATTGTCGCTGTAAATTGAGTCGGATGTGTCTGGAAGAAGAAGCAGAGGGGGCGTCTGGATGTACAGAGCAGCTATCTTCCAGCAAGTGCCTGTAGCAGCAGACATGTTGAGCATGAAGCAGCCATTTCCTGGTGCTGGCGAGAGCGGTGCTGTTGCGGCCGGTGCACGGGTGTGTGCCCGAGGGATGCCGCCGTCGACGCGTCGATTTTTGGAGACGTCTCTCTTTGGATGATGTCTTCTCTTTGCAGGACTCTGACCTTCTGCTGGGAACAACGACATTCACACACAGCATGGTGGGTCCAAAGGTGCCGGCCGAGATCACACGGGAGAGGGCGAAACGGTTTGCCCAGGTCCAGGAGCAACCAAAACTGAAACAGCTCTTCGATCCAACAAAGTCCGTCAATGACGAAGTCAAAAGGCAGATTGTCTCTAATCTCAAATCTGTCAAGGACAGGTTCGAAGATTGAACTTCTGTTCATGTATACTGGTTATAGTGTTTATAGGTTTTAAAAATACATAAGAATTAATTAAAATGCAGTCTACTCAGCGATAAGTTTTGCAATATGCAGCGTATATTTCATCTTCGTTGTCGGAATCGGAGAAATGGCCTAAATCTGTGGCGATATTCACAATCTGGGTAGCTTCAGCGCTGTTGCTCCAACTGTTCAAGACTCTGATGGTCTTGTTGTCTTTCATTTTCAAATCAAAAGATTGGTTTTGGTAGTGTGTGGTTGAATTTATTTCAGTTGTGTTCTCCATTGTGGTGTGTTTATTTCTTTTGTTGGTTCTTTAAACGTTCTTCCTTCTCTAGAGTTCTTCTGTCACCCTTCAAAAGTTCCAAATGTCCGACTCTGCTACTGATTAACTTTTCAGTACTGCTGAATAACTTCGCTTGGTGTGCCTTGGCTAACTTGTTAACTTGCTTTTCCTTGACGGAGACGTTCTTGGTCTTGTAGATCTTTGGAGCAGCCGCCTTTGGGTTCTTCTGGTGCTTGGTAACACGTGCAGCCTTCTTCTTGGCTAGTTTGGTGTTGCCTTGAGCCATTGTCCTGGGTGAGTGTCTCTGCAGTCCGGAAAGCAGTGCCAGTCTCTACAAAAAGGCTTCACCTCCCAAGTCAAAAATCTTTTGCATTGAAAATTTTCTCACTCGGAATTTCTACTGTGAGCTTCACTGTGGGACGTCTGCGGTGGGTGGAATGGGCGTAGAATGGTGATTACAGGAGATATACGGGAATAGTATCCATCAGAAACAGTAGTGTGATGCTGTATGTGAGTCTAAAGTCGCCAGAGATGTAAACTCCCCCGGAAAGAGACACATCTGCCTACTCGCTTGCACCTACCGGCAGCTCTTATCAGGCCGATAGAATCGGGAGGCTTACCCGATTAGGCAGGAGCTCTCAGAGGGAAAATGAACGACCATTCGACCTTTTCTCCATTTCTCTCTTCTTTGCACCAACGACACACTCCTTTTGGAGGCCGGTCTCTGCGATCTCTGCACCCACCCCCACCAGCCACAGCATGTTAGTCCTCACAGAGCAGATCATCACATCCCTGCTACAAAACCTCACCCAAGAAGAGGCGGTCTCTTACCAGCAGACCTTACTTGCCGCTTTGGCTGAATACGAAAAGGATGAATCCATCATTCCACCAAGAATCGTCACTACCACCGAATACTGCACACATCTCTTCATGGCATCTACAGGCAGCCACGTCGGTATGAAGGCCATCACCGGTTCCAAAGAAGGATTCAAAGGTATCACTACTATTTTAAGCAAGGAAACCGGTTATCCACTAGGTATCATCAACTGTGCAACTTTGACCGCATTTAGAACCGCACTTTGTAACACCCTTCCGTTAGTCAAATTCTACCCATTGACCGAATTATACGAAGATGAAACATTGCTTGTCTTCGGTGTTGGAGATCAAGCCATCTGGCACGTCAGATTGCCTCTGATCATGTATCCAAAGAGATTCACTAACGTTATCATCGTCAACAGAACTCTCTCCAAGGCGGAAGCATTATGTGAAAGTTTCAAGACTGAATATCCAGGTGTCGCATTCAAGGCGATTTCCAGTGACGACAAGGCTGCATTGCTTCCGGAAGCAGCAAAGGCTAGTGTCATTTTCACTTGTATACCTACATCTGTTCCAACTGTTACCAAGGAACTCGTTGATCAACGTGGTTCCAACCGTGTGTTCATCGGTGCCATCGGTTCATACAAGCCACACATGACGGAAATTGAAGGCAGCGTCATGAAGGACTGTGTCATCGCCAAGGGCGACAGAGTCGTCGTCGACTCCGTCGACCACTGTCTCCACGAAGCCGGTGAGTTCATCATCAACGGCATCCAGAAGGAAAACCTCGTGGACATCTCCTCCATCTACTCCAACGAAGACACCGCCGCCTTCCTCTCCACCGCCCAAACCGCCGTCAGCAAGCTCGTCGGTCTCTGTATCATGGACGTCTGGGTCGGCAGCCGTTGTTTGGACGAGGCCAAGGCCAAGGGTGTCGGTATCGAAATCGACAACTTCTAGGACCGGGACCCCCACAGTAAAGAATAGACTCTGCTTTTTATAGCGTACCCTTTATAGCCGATAAAATTCGCTGCGATTTTTCACTCGACGTCTCCAAACTCCAAACTTCAACACTGGACAAAGCGGGACACTCTCTTTTGTGGACGACGTGTGGGTTACGGGGTTCCAGCACACAAGGACACAAGGACACACATACACACACTCTCACACACACACACACACCAGCCATGTTGAGGAGTACTTCGTTTGCCTACACCTCCACAAGACGCATATCGTTCTTCGTGCCCTCCACGAGACTCAACGAGTTCAACAAACGACAACTACAAAATAATGCGTCTTTTGAAAACTACGAAAAGAACTTCGTCGACCTTGAAGAGTACTCAACTAAGTTCTTAGCCAGCAGGAAGGCATCCACAAAGTCGAAAAAGTCCACAGAGCCTAAGTTTGCAGACTTCAAATTCAACACCAGCTCGGATGTTTTGGCAAACTCATTGGATTCTATCAATATTGACTTCTTAAAGAAGGACACATACGCATCCGCAGAATCGGCTGAAACCGACAAACTCGTCAAAAACATCAGATACTCCATCTACGACTCGGATGTACGAAATCTATACAACTACCTGAAAGTGAATATTGTCAAATTTCCAAAATTAACACAACATTTATCCAGTTATGAAATCTCTATAATCATTAAGAAGTTAATCAGTTTCAATGATCTCGTCACACATCGTGTGAAATTCATCACTAAGAACAAACACTATATGGATAAAAACAGTGATTATACTAAGAAGCTTAACATCATCAATAGATCTGTTTATATGGCTACGAAATCCATCTTCAACGCTTTCAAATTCACCACCTCTATAACACAATACGATTATGCTAATATGATTTCATTCTACTACACCAGAAATCAAATGAAGAAGACAATCGAGTTAATAGCAGAATACGAAAAGAAATGTGAAGAAGAGCCAACCAAGTATCATTTAACAAACCAAATCTGGGTAACTAAGATGGATATCTTATCCCAAACAAACATCAATTTCTGGAAATTATATGGTGAAACCATTTATAAAATTAATACACGTTCACTTAAATTGAGTAATTCATACACTTATCCACATCACAGTCACAACTTCCAAACGTTAATGAAGAGATACGAAACCGATCAACATATCAATAACTTACCTGAAGACATTTCCATCCTAAGTGTGATGATTAAAGGTTTGGGTAAGCACGGTGATATCACATCATTAGATCATCTTCTTGAAACCAACTGGGGTGTTAAGATCGATAGAGATGGCGATAAGGGTGTCTACATGTTAGAACACTTCAACATAAACAAGAAAGTCAATGAGTTAGTAAGGCCAAATGAAGATATTTTGATCAGTATACTATTAGCATACACTAAGAATGGGCATTTAACAAATGCGATCGAAATCAACAACTTATTACTCGACAAATATAGTGATTCAGACTTACTCAATGCTAACAAGCTGACCAAATATTGGTCATTGTTACTCTACTGTACTGGTGCATATAGTGATGCAGTTAGTAAACAAGTCAGCAGTGACATGAATGGTACTGATGTTGAATTAACTGATAAATTGGGTAACTCTTTACTTGAAATCCAATACAGATACTTTGATAAGGTTTGGGAAATGTGTGAACAATATGTCGACAATGATTTCATCTCAAGGGATATTATTGAATTAAGACTTAAATACGCAAGTTCTCATGAATTATTAAACGGTTTACCAACCATTTACCATAAGATCAACGACTTGAGTTACAGTAAGACCAACTTCAACTTGAAGTTCAACCAAATGACTATGAAGAACTATATCCACGAATGTTGTCTTGAATTGGCTACTAGAGGTAGATTCTTGGATGCCAACCAATTGATTGAAAAATATGTGAAATCCAAACAAACCATGTCTGAATTGAAGGAAATATTGGTTGAAATGCAAGAAGCGTATGCTAGAGAAAGAGTTAGAAGTGACGAAAGAAAACGTAAGAATATTGACGATGATGACGATTTTGAATTATGGTGATTTTATGTTATAATGATCATGTACATAGATATAGTTTTGTATTTTTTCGTATTGATGTTAATCATCACTACATGTTACCTAAATTTTACAATGATTTTGATATTCTGTAGATTCGGTAGTTATAGATAAGTAAAGAAATAAGGAGAGATACTAATAGGTTGGGTTATTATTACCTTCATGCGTATGTGTAATAAAAGCTTTTAAAAAATAATGAAGT